>JASDQU010028408.1:8065-23142 GCA_032191745.1 Picea mariana
AAGATGAAAAAGTGATAAGATGGTGGGAGCGGACGATGGCTCTACAAACCCCCCTTGGTGGCTAACCACAACCCATGAATACTAGCTTGCTAAGCTACCCCATCAATTACCCCAACAGTGGTCAAGTGGATTAGTGTAAGATCCAAGCAGTCATCCGAAATGAAAGGAATCTAATGCATACATAAGAAGGTTAAAATGATCAAATATGACACATACCATGATACCTCGGACCAATTACCTCATGGAGCAAGAGCCCTTTCTGATGCAAGCCCCGACCGGTAGTGATGGAGGCTGGTACTGCTGACAGGACAAGTCTGACTGAGAAGAAGAAAAGATGGGCCCTCAAGGGCCACAACTCAAGTCAATCCGCTCTCGTACTCCATGTCTGGGATCATGTGGGCCTCGAGACATGATCTCCTAGTTATCCCTAGATATCGGGGATAACAATGCCAATACAACTTAGATATGATGCATTTGCATCATGCTAGTACAGATTAGGGGTTATGCAGTTGATGACATTGTTGATGCAGAATGATATTAAATGATATGATTTGATTGTTGTGGAGACTTTATGTCTCTGGACAGTAGCTGTATGCTACTATGGTGGATGTGATCCACTGGTAGTGACTGTATGTCACTGGTTAGTAGTTGTGTGCTACTAGGAGTGGTTGTGTACCACTGGGTAGTAGTTGTATACTACTATGGATAAACACAATTGTGTTCTATTGTATGGCATTGTTCTGATTGCCATGGAGAGTATCTAGATGGATAGTGATGATGGTGCTCGTGATTTGATCATGAGATAGCCTGTGTGGCTATGATGATGCTACCAATTGAATGGTTTGTTTGTGCTCAAGACTCTTGCCTTTAATACCTCCTTAGCTAAGAGGGAGTGTTGATGTTACGGTAGCTCCGGGAGGTATTAACCTCTAGGTGTAACCGTTGACGAGACTAGAATATTCCGAGAAGCAAGAGAAACCCTAAATAGTTGGTTAATAACCCTAGAAGAGAAGTCGGCTCAAGAGAATAATTTATATTAAGTTATTAGCTTCCAAGAGAAGAAGTCGACCCAGTTAAGTGACTTGGAGGTCTATAAATAGAGGGCGCTTGAGCTCATTTGTACACACTAACTCTCACGACTTCATAAGGATGATCTCATAGTTATATCAAAGGTAGGTAAGACCACCTTTCACACCTCAAGATTATTTTTGAGCGATGTAGGAAGTATGGTATCTCTCTAAATCCCAAGAAGTCTGTTTTCGAGATCGATGAGGTAAAACTCTCGGGTCACATGGCTTCAAAAGGGGGAATCTCCATAGACCCTGAAAGGGTCCAATCAATAAAAGATGTCCGTCCCCCAGTAAACAAAAAATCCTTACAATCCTTTTTCGGAAAGATCAATTTTATTCAAAGGTTTGTCCCAAACTTTGCCGAAAGGATAAAACCCATTAGTGCTTTGCTAAAAAAGGACGTTGCCTTTAGATGGGACGATAAGGCCATCGAATCGTTTGAGGATATAAAAGATGCTATCTCCCAAGCCCCTGTCTTGATCAACCTTGATTATTCACAAGATTTCATAATATTCTCGTTTGCCTCCCAGGATACCATAACAGGTGTTTTAATGCAAAAGTACGCTGATGATTATGAACACCCCATAGCTTTTATGAGCAAAGTCCTTAGAGACTCAGAATTGAACTACTCCATTACTGAGAAACAAGCGTAAGCCTTAGTGAAGTCCCTAAAGCACTTTAGAAACTACATTGGCTACAATAAAATGAAGGCTTATGTCCCATACCCAACAATAAAAGATGTTTTGTCGCAACAAGATTGCATGGGTACTAGGGGAAAGTGGGTTTCCAAAATCCAAGAATATGACTTAGAAATAAAATCCACCAAAATAATAAAGGGACAAGGTTTGGCCCAGATGCTAACCGAAAGCAACCAAGAAGCCATACAGATGGGGGAGAGTGAAAAGATAAATGTAGTGGTTAGTGAACTAGAGCATGATGAGTGGTACTCTGATATCGTCTATTACCTTAAGAACTTATCTTGCCCCGATCACTTAGTTGACTACAAAAGAAGGGCTTTGAGACTGAAGGCTATGAAATACTGTTTGACTAAAGATGGCCTTGGTTGGAAAAATCCTGATGGGGTGCTCCTCAGATGTGTTAACCAGGAAGAAGCAAAGAGATTATTGGAGGAATTACACTCCGGATACTGTGGTGGACATTTCGCAGCTCGCATTACTGCCCACAAGATCCCGAGGGTTGGATATTATTGGCCAACACTCTTTTCTGATACTCACCGACATGTTCGATCTTGCCAGCCCTGCCAGTACTTTTCTGACAAACCAAAGCTCCCAACACAACCTCTAAAACCCGTCGTAGTGGAAGCACCTTTTTAGCAATGGGGTTTAGATTTCATTGGGGAGTTTAAGGACAATTCAAGCAATGGCTACCGGTGGATCCTGATAGCCACATATTATTTCACTAGATGGGTAGAGTCCATCCCCACAAAGAAAGCCACCGAGGAAGTAGTCATGAACTTTTTGGAAGATCGGATCATAACTAGGTTCGGTGTCCCTTCCAAAATTACTACAGACAATGCCGAGGCTTTTAGCTCGCACGCATTGGTAGAATTTTGTTTCAAGTATGGCATTGTCCTATCCCATTCCTCCAACTACTATCCAGAAGGGAACGGATTAACAGAATCTAGCAACAAAAACCTTTTGAATATTATCAAGAAGGTCGTGGGGGAAAATAAGAAATCTTGGGATAGCAAAATTAAGTATGCTTTGTGGGCAGATCGAATAACAACAAAAACCTCGACAGGTAAGACTCCTTTTGAGTTGGTGTATGGACTAGAAGCAAAGCTCCCTGTGAACCTCCAAATTCCCATCCTTCGTTTTGCTCAACAGTATGCTATAGATGGGGAAGCAATCCATGGGCGAATCAACCAATTGATAGAATTAGATGAATATAGAAGAAACGCCCTTGGTCAGATGGGAAGAAACCAGGAAAAGATAAAGAACACTTTTGATCACAAAGCAAAGGAAAGAAACTTCACTGAGGGAGATCTCGTACTGCTATGGGATAAGAGAAAGGAGAAACTGGGTATGCACAAAAAATTGGATGGTTTATGGACAGGTCCTTATAAAATCACGAGTCATGCAGGTATGAACTCTTTCAACCTGGGCACTATGGAGGGAGAGGCCCTGAGGCTGCCAGTGAACGCTTTAAACATCAAGCATTACTATACACCAACAACATGACAGGTAAGTGCAGGTAAGTAGGTAGGCATCTTGCATTCATGTACTATACCGTTTGCATTGCATGTTAGTTTGCTTTCACATTCGCACTTATGATTGCTTTATTTCAGTCTTATATATATATATATGCTGGGGTGCTTTCACCACCCCAATCGGTTACTGATATTGCTATTGAGATCAAGCAGGTAAACAGGTTATGCCAGAGATGCTGAGGTTCTCATGCACTCTACGGTGAGCACATGTCCCCAAGTTGGAGCCAGATGTTATCCCCCCACTTTTAGGGATAACTAGGAGATCATGTCTCGAGGCCCACAGGTCCCAGACATGGAGTACTGAGAGCCGGATCGACTTTAGCATGGCCCTGGAGGCCCCATCTTCTCTCCCTTTCAGCGCCTCTACTTTATGAGCAACATCATCATCCATTACCATCGGCTTGGTCTTGTGTCAGAGATGGTTCTTGCTCCATGAGGTAATGAGTCCGGGTATCATGGTATGCATCACTCTGATCTTCAAAACCTTTGAATATGTGCATTTAATTCCTTTTGTTTCTAACAAATGCTTGGATCTTATACTTGCCCACTTGACCATGTCTAGGGGGAATGACATGATGCCCTATTAAGCCTGTGTCCGTAGGTTTTAGTTTGCCACTGGGGGGATTTCTAAAAAATCATCATTCGCTCCTGTCATAGCACCACTTTTTCATCTTGCTTCCCGCTTATCTATCCCATTACACTTGTCAGGGCAATGGGTTGACCTATTTTCAGGATTGCACCTTATCTCGTGGGAAGAAGGGGCTAAAGGCCCAGAAGGTAAAAGCAAGCTGGAAAAAGATAAAAGCCTAAAATAAACCTCGAGATGCTTCGCCTAGGGATCCTCGAGAAAGATATAAAAGGCTTCTCAGCAAGAAACAAGAGGGACCCGTAAAAATAATAAAACAAGACCTAGTCAGAGGATAGGGGGTCTCATCATGAGCCAGCCTATTAGGTCCATGGGTACCTAGCAATATGATATTACCACCAGCTGGTTAGCACGCCAGGGTAGTGACTCTTGGTTGCATGGCCAAGAGAAAGGGGATCTCATCACGAGCCATCCTTCTCATTTTCGTGAAAGTACTTGTGGGTAACGCTGTCACCACTGGTCACCACGCCAGAGCAGTGTCCCCTGATTAGATTCTTGAAGAAAAAGCAATAAAAAAATAAAGAATAAAGAGTAAAAGGCATGAATGGGCTTGGAAAAAATTGCATCCAAGACAGGTGCAGCTCGCCTTCTACAAAGGCACCCACAGGTAAAACTTTGCATCCTCTGCTCTCACTGCACCCACTTGCCTGGACATCCCTTATCCACGTCACCCACCTACATGGCTCTGATGAAGTCTCTTCCGGAAACTTTCCTCTTCCAGTGGACACTAGCCCAATAGGATGCCCTGTCACTTTCTCCAAATTTGTATTGCAGGCTTGTATAATGTCTTTGAGCTTTTAACTGGGGTAATAATGGTTTTATGCACATGTTTAATAATATTGATGATGAGATGTGATTGACATTGCTATGATCCCTGTGACTTATGAGCCCATGGAGGGCATAGTTGTTGATGTGCAGGATCATGCCCGACGGATAGGTACCATGTTGGATCGGTACACATGGGGAGATGATTAGTTCAGACTTCCATGGGGCTGAAGAGCCCACCAGATGGATGCTGAGACCCCAGCAGGGGGCAGAGACTGGACATAGGGTTTTGCACAGGAGAGAAGGAGGACGTCTTGCAGAGGCACCCCGACAGAGCTTGACCTAGGGGGGTTGTGCCCTTTTCAATGGAACGTTGGCCTTGGAAGGCCTAGGATGTCACTTTTTGACCATGACGTCACCTAGCAACACGGACGCTTTGGGAGACAGCTGGGGCAGTTTTGGCACGTGTGGCAGGTTGGAGAAGCCCAAGGAGGGCTAACGTTTTGCTCCAGGATGCTGCATTTTCCCTAGAAGGGGCTAACGTCACCCTAAAAGGGGTATGACATCTCTCTTCAACTTGATTAGGGTTTAATTTTAAGCTTTTAATGTAAAACAATATGATTTTTAGTATTTTTGCCTTGTTGGCCTTTTTATGACCTAAAAGTGAAATTAGGTTATGGTACTGTATAAATTGAGGGTTTTTACCTTCATTTTTTCATCATCTTTCACTCACTCATTAGTGAGGTCTGAAATTTGCGCTACACTTGGAGTTCTTGGCTGAAATTGTGAGGCACACTTGTTGAAGGAAATCTTTTATTGGCATTTTTGGCATTTATCTTGGTGGAAGGTGTTACAACTAGGGTTTGCTACTTGATTTCTTGATTGAATGTAAGTAAATTTCTGCAAAACTTCTTAAGTGAATGGTTGTAGTATTGTTTCTCTTGCATTTATGGTTATAATTTGCTGATTTACACCCTAGGGGACAAGCACACATTGAAGGTCATTGTCTCATGTCCCTATCAAGATTCTTTACCATTTTATTTGCTGAAGTGAGATAGAGCCTTGCCTTAGCAACACTCTACTCTTTCTAGCCCTTGTTGAAGAGGATTTGAGCCTTGCCATAGCAAAACTCAAGTCTATCTTCTCCTATGCTAGCCGTTTTACCTTATTGAAGCTAAGAAGGAGAAAACGCATCAAGGCCTAGTTCCCCTACACCTTGGTGAGCCGATTTTCCCTAGGGTTTGCTTAGTGAAGCCTTGCCTTAGCAACACCTTGCTTGCAAACCTTCTTGTCTTAGTCTTATGCAATCTTTTGAGCTAGCCGTTTTTGCCATTCAGCTAAGGAAGGAGGAGAGAGCACTGAGGCCTAGTTTCCCTACACCAAAGTGAGCCTCTCCCCCCTAGGGTTTCATCCCTGAGGCTTTGCTATAGCAACACCTCAATGTTTAACCCTCCCATCCTTAGTCCTACTATTTGTTAGAATATGAAAGATGTGTGCTCGTTTTACCATTGACAATACCCTTGTCACCCAACCATAGGCCGAAGCCACCCTCTGAGCACCTTAACCTTGACAGAGAATCACTCCGGAAGCAAACCCTAGGCTAGATAGCCAAACAAAGGGTAGCACACCTTTCCCCAAGGATAGCGCATCAACAAAGGCTAATCAGATGTTCCAAACCCTAGCCAAGAGATAGTCCAAGCCAAAACGTAGCTGCTAGCTGCAGCAGCTGCACCAACAACTCTCCTCCAAACCTGCGCACAAGACTGCAATTGCACTGCGCAGAACTGGCTCTCTGCAACTACTGAGATGATGTCAAATGAGAGACTGGCGCCCTGTATTTATAGTGGTTCTGGCAGACTTACTGGGGCTGACTTCTCCTTCTGGGTACCTGTCTGTTCAGTATATATTAATTCTTCTGGCCGACTTCTTCTCTTGAAGGCTAATAACCTAATACATATTATCTTCTTAAGCCGACAAGTCTTCTAGGGTTATTAGCCAACTCATTAGGTTTTCTCTTGCTTCCCAGAGTCTTCTATTCTCGTTAGGTTTACACGTGGAGGTAAATACCTCCCGCAACTACCATAATATCAACACTATTATCTTTTGATCCTTCAACTTGCGTCCTCCTTTTGACTCCATTTACCCTAGGAACACACTGATCTAAGGCCTAGCGTGTGAGTACTTTGATCAAAACAACTTCAAATACCTTGAAAAAACCCTAACTATTCTAACCCTAGCCTAAGACTAACCCTACTAACTAATTGCTGCCATCATCTTTTTGCTATTAACATCATTGTGCAGCTACCATTTTACTTGTGAGCAATAAAATGGCTGTTTAAGGCATTGCCTAAATGAAGTGTTGATTGTTACATTGAATGCCACGTCTCTTTAGCATTTATTGAAGAAGTGATATTGTACATCGTTGCAATTATATAAACATTGTCTTCGTCAATATTTATTGTTCAATTGCTTATATATTAGAGAGTCATTGATTATATGGAGTACTAACCAAGCGAGTAAGCTTGCATATATATATCTCTTGTTAATTTGTCTCAGGCAGGTACATCTCTTTTTGGTTATACTTCTCTTTATTGGCTGGTTAGCCAGACTATCTGCTCGGTGGTGACTTGTGAGGGGGGGAATTTATCTTTTAGCCTTCAATCCTTTACCTTCTCAAAATCCCAAGTCACCGGGGACGTCTCCCGTGGGCCTTACCTCCCTAAACAGAAAGAACCTTCCTATCGAGGTGACATTGGGTGGGATTGGTTCAGTTACGCCAGTTTGTCTCTTTACATCTATCTTTTATCTTAACAACAAATTGCGCGATAACATTGCCCAAGGGCCAAAAGCCTTCGAACCCCTAAAAAATAAATGTGAAGAAGAGTTGTGAGCCTCCCAAGGCCATCGCATGAGTAGATCCGGTCAACATGGGGCTAGATAAAGTGGGAAAATCTCCTCCAAGTGGGAAAAATATCATCAATGAGCCAAATTGTCCCCCATAAATGTGCAAGTGGCAAGCCCCAATGACAATAACTCCTCCAATAAGTGTGGGAAAAGCCTCCAAAGGCTCAATCATCGAGGCAAGGCATGCATCCATCATTTAGAAACCTCCTAAGGTCCAACTCTCACCCAAGTCCATCCAATGATCAAAATTCAATGCTCACAAAGGGGTGACGTCACCCTCTAAATGATGATGTCATCCTTAAAGGGGCCTCCAAATGATGAGATAAGTGGGGCGAGTCACCCATAAATCATGATCATGAGGCCCGTGAAAAATCTCGGGCATCTGACAAGTGCAAATGTGGAATCCAACCTAGGGTTAGCTAACCCTAGTAATACCCCGGCAACAATAAATAATGATCTGGCACCTGTATATGCCTGCAAAGCTGCAATGAAATGATACATGGCAATAACCGATTGGACAAAATAAGACATGTGCATCTAGAAGAAAGAAAGCCTAAAATCCTAGCAAGATAAACCAACGTAATATAAAAGCCATTAGCAGTCATTCCATCACACTCCTCTATCCTAGTTGAGACAAGCTAAGAAAGTTATGCTTTTTTCATAGTCAAGGTATGGGAAGGTCATCAAGGAATCTCAATAGGCTAAGTCACCCTAAAGTGAAGAGGTTGGTTCCCAGGAAATGAGTCTTCAAAGTCACGGATGAATAAAGGGGAAAAACATAGTAGGTTAACTTCGAAGGTGTTGGAAGTTCGACACACAGGGTAACTTCGAAGGTGTTGGAAGTTCGACACACAGGGTAACTTCGAAGGTGTTGGAAGTTCGACACACAGGGTTCATAGTATCTCAATCAAGGGTGCCTTTGGGAATGAGCTATGACCATTGGTTCTTGTATTCCGCGAGGCTCATGTCCTATGTTAGCCTTTTACCACGTCATCACATGGGGGGAATATCCCAGAGAATATCTAGCGCTCTGGCGATATTTTCCATGTGTGACTACATTCTTTATTTTTTCTTTTTCTTATGATTTTTCTTTTACTTTATTTTTCTTGTTCGTCTTGTGTTGAAAAACACATGCTTAACTTGCTTCGGACATCCCAGAGAATATGTAGCGCTCTGGCGATACGTTCACAAGTGCTATGCGGACTTGACGAGTCTCTGAGCAGGTATCCATGGTTGGCTTTTGCTAGCCACCCCCTAGGGCTTTAGTCCATAGAAAGAGGAACAGTCCCGTCCTCGATCAAAGCAACCAATCACCAGAAGTAGTGGGAAGGATAGTGGGATATGAATATGGAAAGTGAAAAGTATGACATTGATTGATCCAAAAACATGACCCAGTATGTATCCCTGTTCCTAAAGAGCTTCCTAACTTTCCCAAGAGACCAAGACAACCACCTAGATATGACTAGGGAAAAAGTATAACCAACAAGCTAATGTCTCATGACCAAGAGGAGTGATGTGCACTATTCTAGAAATGCCTCAAATATTAAATCAATACTTATTATGGTTAGAGGCTTACCAACTTGTAGCATATCCGTGGGATGTCCAACAAGCCCGTCCAATGTCATGGTGTTATCTGCTGCTCAACTGCTGCCCAAAATATGCCCGAAATAGAGGAGGGGTCCATGCTGGCCACCATCAAGTACTGCTCATTTGCCGACATTCCATGTCTGCAACCTAGATACCATCTCTGATATAGTTATCCACAAAAAATGGGGATAACATGCACCGCCATCTTAGTAGGTGTGGTACCAGGATCCACAATGACCCACTGTTTTTTGTCTACAAGAAGGTCCTCCCTCTTGAGCTTCCATAGCTCAAAGCTTTGACCATTAAATTTCTCATTCTTGATTCTAGAGCTGCTCACCATTCTCTTTCAACACAAGAATCACTAGCACAAAGCTCCCATTGAAACTAGGTTTATCACAGACTTAAGATAAATTTGCACTATAAAAAATGAGCTGAATCCTTAACAACAAAGTCATCCCCTTGAAGCCAATAATCTCACTCTGATACCAAATGTATGTTTAAAGCCTTTGCAATGAAACAATACATATAGATTCTCAAGCAAAATAGAAAGAACAACAATGACAAGCACACAATACATAGAGATTTACCTTGGAAACCTTTAACCGGGAAAACCAACAAACCTTAGAGCCGCACCTTTGTTTTCTTCATTGTATCAACTTGACTATTGTAGCATCCAAAACCCTGATCCGTTAACTCGAATTAGATTACGACCCTAATCCCTTAACTAGGATTAGATTACAATGGGCCAAAATACCATTGGCCAAAACAAGCAGAAAATGGACCAAAAACAACCCAAAAATTTCCCATGCAAAGAATATAACACATTCCCAGCACAGTTTCTACCCTAGGTTATAGTCAGTTTTTTTTGTTATAAGGCTTTAGAGATAGTGCAACATTGCTCTACACAGTATACGACACCCTTTGTTGTATTTAACATGCATGCACTCATCAATTCTATAGGCTTCTTTATTTGCATTCGTACACATTTTCCTTTTTTGTTTCATCTACTTTGCATGCATTGATTTTCCTTGTGTTTTATGACATTCTAGGCTGATAGCATCGATCCTATTTACTTTGCAGGGCTTGATAAAGTGGAGGAGTTTCTATTACTCTCGTTTCCAGATGTGGAAATAGGCATTGCTCATGGAAGGGTATACATTATGACTTTTCTGATGGGTTTATTATGAAAGGCCTGCAATGTTCTGTAAGAAGTAGTGTCTATCAAAATGTTTAGTTGATTAATGGTTATTTATTTGGAAAAGGGCTATGATTGCAGTACTTACTGTTGTTTCAATTGGATTATTCAATATTAATGATGAATGAGGGAATTCCTTTACTATTTTTGAGGGAAATCCAATGCTTGGTAGAAATCTTAGAAAGTCTTACAAATTGTTCAAAGCTACATACAATCTTCCATCCAGATTTACTAGCATATTGTAGGTTATTGAAAACTATAATAGAGAAGACGATTGCAATATTTTCATTTGAAGAGATTAAATGAAGAATAAGAAATCGACATAAGAAAGATCGACATAATCCATTTTGTGTCAAACCAAGCTACTTTTAAATTTTCATGACATGGTAAGCAGATATGCCTAAGCAATACAAGTATAACCTAGGAAACTGATAAGCTCCTATCAAAATGGTAAAATCTGAAGGCTAGATCTACAAACACATAAGTCTGAAAACATGACCAACAAGTACAGATCTGCAACACTCAGTCACATCTATCTTCTATTTAATGAAAAGAATAAATTAGAATGCAATAGCTCATGAACTAAAACTGTCTAACTACAATAGTGGTGTGCCTTGAGTCTCTTTTATAGAATAAGAGATAGGGTGGAAATACACTGAATGTAGACATGCATGCTATACACCTTGAAGGAAGAGATCAAACCCTAATCCTAGTGCACCTTACTCATGCATGTGATCTCCTAGAATAGTGTTAAATTTGTCGCAGTAGAAGGTGTCCATGCATTTTCCTAGTGTCCAAGGCATGCAGGGGACCTTAAACATGACCCAGGACAACTGATTTATTTTTGGCCTAAGTCTAACTTAGGAAAAGTATGAAAAATCATAATTCTGATTTTTCATTGACTTTTGGAACCCAGTTTCTAAAGTTACTTTGGAAATTTTCGTTTGAGTGCTAAGCAGGGCCCAAGATAGTGGGGCGCACCAATCTGGAGTGTTGGAGGCTGAGCTGGGCACACATCTCAAGACCGAAGAAAGGTGAAGCCAAAGATAAAGAGAAGGTTGAGGTTGAGGTACACTCATTCAGTCATTTGAGAAGAGAAAGTGTAGATTTTTAATGACAAAAAATCAGCAAGCTAATATTCTGTCAAACACTTAGCAACCTAGAGATCACTGTCTTCATAAATTTCAGAAATGCATAAAACCCACATTCAGAAATTTCCATACGCAGAAATACACATTGCTAAGCAAAATATGCAGCGGAAATACACAGTGGATAGCAACCCATAACTCACAGAAATTTAAGCAAATGCTAGGGAAAACCCCAATGTGGGGAAACCCAACGAGAGAGAGAGAGATCTATTATTCAGCTTCAGGAAAGTACATATCAGCAGAAAAACAACATTTCCAGCCAAGGAAAATACCTCACAGCACCAAATCTGTTCCACAGAAATCTGCCTCGTTTTCCATGCCAAAACCGTACCTTTGTCTAGCCTCTTCCGTACCTCGTTTTCCGTGCCCACAGTCCGCTGTACGGACTGTTCCGTGCGTCCAAAAAACAGCCGTTGAAAATCTGAAAAATGCTTTGAAAGCTGTGCCAAAAATCGCCTCGATTTTTGTGCCAAATCCGTACAGTTGTACAGATCCGTACAGTACGGCTTCCCACAGCAGAAAAATATTTTGGCCAAAAATTCTCAGAAAAGTTTTCTCGGGAATCATGCCCTCTTTCCTCGAAAAACGTGCCCTCTTTGCTGCTCACTTTCCTCTCTCAAGCATACTCAAAAAATCTCTCTAACTCTCCTCCCGATGTCTTCTCAAACATTCGACATGTCTTGCACATTACCCAATGCATTCTTTTATAATCTGAAAATGACATTTTCCCCCCAAAAGTGTCTTTTCACCTTCTCCAACCCTAGATCCAAAGGCCAAGATTAGATCTTTCCTTTTCCAAGATCAAGGGTCATGATTCATTCCCTCCAAAATGTCTCATTTAAAATTAAAGTGAATTTCACTTTATTACATAAGTGCGTTATGAAAATAAAGTCACTTTAAAAATAGAAGGTACACTTTATTAAAAAGTCACTTTAATAAAAGAACCACTTAAACAACTTTATAAAAACTATTACAAAGTTAAGTGCCTGGTAGTGTAAACATTAAGGTAACATCCGCATACAAGACAAAACATGTGGAGTACCTCCCGAGCTAAAAAGCTAACAAAAAGAGGGCGCTTGAGGTCGAGGAAGAGAGGGCAAATTGTGCTAGGGAAAACAACAATTGAAGAGGGCGAATCTGGGCACTAAAGGAAGTAGGAAAGAGGGTAGCAACGACCCGTACCTGGCAGCCAACAGTAGGCCTTACTCAGGCCGAGCCGTACAACAAGAAAGAGGGGCGAGTTAGGGCCGCATCTAGGATAGGATGAACTCAACCATACAACACAATAGGGAACATGGCCGATTTCAGGGTGTACTTTTAGCGAACAACAGGCTATACTAGGGGTCGTACAACTACAACAAAGGAGTGCTGAGATAGTTAGGCCGTTCACTATCTGAGGAGAGCAAAATTGTTCCCAAAACTTTACTGTAAAAAATTTCCAATTGTGTTAAAATTTTGGTATGCTTGTTTAACCATAGACAATGTTACTTCATTGTCACCCATGAAGATTTTCTGAGGTCCTAACAGACTGCCATCTAGGTCTGTCTTTGATCTCAAGATGGATCTAAGTTTCTTCTGTCACACTCTTGTTTGCCGCTGTTTTAAATCACGAAACTGATCAGGAACTTTACTGCTGTTTTAGTTAAGGTTACATAGGCTTTTCGGTGCTCTAGCATGTAGTTTTAGTCACCAACAAGTTAGCACATGCATTCCATAAAATATGTAACACACCTCTAGATCTTTACTGCTGAAATAATGTTGTTCTAAACTCTAGCATACATGAAAATGAACACAGGTATTTTTGGTCAACATGACCCTGGATAAAACCCCTCGTTGAAAACCAGTTTGGAATACAAGTCTATATATGTGAAGTAAAGAAGGTAGAATTCAACAAGTGCATGGAACAAATGAACCTGATACAATGAAAGCTTCTCTCAAGCTGCTATACAAGTCCAAGAAGAAAGATGCACCCAAGCATGGTGCGCCCTCCTCAAATGTTGCCCAATCCCACTGAAATGAAGTGCCTTTGCTCCCTGAAGCTCTGATGGATAAACCCTTGCACACAACTCTGAATATGTGAGCTACCTCTCCACTAAAACTGTCCTCAAAGCAATCTGACCATTGTAAGACCTCCCTGCTATAGGTGTGCCCTCCTCCAAGCAAGAACAACAACCACAAATAAAAGAGGGCCTAAGCCTCCATGAGTCCTCCATGAAAGGAGGTGCCCAAGCTTCCCTCAACCTTAGCCTCCATCCTCACCTCAATGCTCTCTCTCAAACTCTCCAAGTGAACATAAGAGTGAATGAGCCTCTCCTTGCCCTATGCGCCCCTCTTGAACCTCCATAAGGAAACCTAAAAGATGGATGGATGAGATCATCCCATCTCATCTCTAATCAAAGGTTGAGATCATCCCATAATAATATCACTCACAAACCCACTTTGGGTTAAGTTCCCTAAGTTCACTTTATGTCTCCTAATTCACCCGCAAAGTGAATTAATAGTCATTTAGGTTAAAATGACCAATTTCACTTTTGACTTAAATCTCCTAAGTCAAAGTGAAATTAGACATAAAGTACAAGGCACATAGTACATAGTACTTCCCACTTGTGTTTAGAAGCTCACAAACACAAGGGGACCACTTCCCAAGGTACACAAATCTCAACACTCCCTCTTACCGAGGAAAGTGTTTCTCACCAAGCCCATCTTGTCTCTGAAGTAGACATGTTTGCCTCTTGGCAGGGCCTTGGTTAGAATATCTGCAATTTGCTCGTTAATCGGTATATACTGTAACTGTATTGCCCCTCTCTGAACTCAATCTTTGATGAAGTGATATCTAATCACAATATGCTTCAACCAGTGATGGAAAACTGGATTCTCAGAGAGTTTGATACAACTCTGATTATCGCAGTGAATGATGGTCGGAGGCAACTCCTAACCAAATAATCCTACCAGCATCTTACGAAGCCAAATGGCCTCGCAACTGGCCTGACTGGCCGCCATATACTCTACCTTGGCGGAACTCAAAGCAATTGACTCTTGTTTCCGGCTGAACCAGGAAACAAGTCCTAACCCCAAACCAAAACAACACCCTGAGGTGCTCTTCCTGTCAGTAGCACATCCTGCCCAGTCTGAGTCTGTGTAGCCAACCAAACTGACTCCATCACCTCTGATATAGTCAAGGCCATAATCAACTGACTCAGCAAGGTACCTCAACACATGTTTTGCCGCAATCTAGTGAACACTCCTTGGCTCTACCATATGTTGGTTGAGAGTGTACACGGCAAAAAAAATATCTGGTCTAGTGTTGACCAGATACATAAGTGAATTGATCAACTGTTTATAAACTGTAGCATCCACCAACTGGGAATTTGAAGCACTAAGCTTCTTCCACTTGGTGACCATGGGTGTCGACATAGGCCTGCAGTCCTCTATTTGAAATCTGCTTAGAATATCTGCAGATACTTCCCCTGCTTGAAAATTATGTGACCCTCCTTTTGCCATACCTCCATACCTAGAAAATAGTGCATCAACC
>JASDQU010028408.1:23587-35547 GCA_032191745.1 Picea mariana
ATCCGATTATAGAATATCATATACAATTACTTACAAGATTTACAATTTAAAGAATGATAGATTACAACAACAAGCTAACCAATTATCTATTTGTGTTTGTGCAGGATATCAAAGCATTAAAGCATCATATTAACAATTCATCACAATTATGAGATCATCATCAATACATCATCATTTGCAATATCAACAACAATTTAAGAAGATTTAGAATGCTTAGCACAAGTGTTGTTAAGATTATCACAAATGATCTACACTCTGAATTATTTAACCCCCAAGTATTCTATTAGGTGTGGTCTAGGGTTTAATTATTAGGCTTTCTTAAGATTTATCAAAGTTTTAATTAGCTTTCACCGANAATAACTGCTGGACGCTCAAGATAGTATGGCAACGAGGCCAACCCTAGCAGAACTAGTCAGCCCAAAACAAGAGTACTTCCCGGAGAGGACACACACCTGGTGCGCCATGGGGTAGTCCCCTGCCACTACCCTCCGTTGTTTTCCTTAAGCCTCGTTTTAGATGGTGAAGATGGTGGTCTAAGGTACCCTAAAGTAGTCTATTAAGTATATATAATGATTAGGTAGACTTTTAAGAGTATTTTAGAGTGTTTTGAGAGTTTTATGACCCTTTTAATGAGTGATTTAGTGACTTGGCCGAAACTCACTTTGGCCTTAAAGTTGCGTTGTTTAAACTCATGAATTGAAAGGCATTAACACATATATGCTATGTGAGCACAAGTTATTAGATGCACAATTAGATAGCTTGTAAAAAATAATAACAAATGAGGGCAAGGACAACTTGCCAAGCAATAAATTAACCACACTTATACCACATATGATAGCATTAAAAATGAGAGCATTAAGTGTGTAAAGAAAGAGAGATGTGTTGCTTACTTAACCACTTGGGAACAAGTTACTTTAA
The DNA here is from genome assembly GCA_032191745.1 of Picea mariana. Classification (NCBI taxonomy): domain Eukaryota; kingdom Viridiplantae; phylum Streptophyta; class Pinopsida; order Pinales; family Pinaceae; genus Picea; species Picea mariana. The sequence continues at coordinate 24,506 of JASDQU010028408.1, forward strand.
GCATGTGGCCAATAACATCAATGATCTATGCAATGAAGAAATAAACCATCAAATTCTAGAGCATTAAAACATTTAAGATTTAAGATCTAAGCATGAGTGTAATGATAAGCACTTGAAAGAACTAAACATGCATGAGATCTAACTTTAGTTGATCACGAGGCCCAATAGGATTATGCTAAGTAGTTATTAGGTGTTTGATCTAGATCTAGAACATCAATATCAAAAACATTAAGCACTTAGATCTAAAACACATTGAAGATTAACCTAACCTATTTGGGGTATTCCTCTCCCAACTAGGTAGGTGATTAGTTATTTTGTTTAAGTTATATCACAATGACGTATATAGAAGCAAGCAACACCCAATGGAAGCAAGAAGATCAAAATGAAGCAAGAAAGCAAACAAATAAGCCAAGCAATCAAGCTATCCACGTCCTACCTCAAAGAAGGTCCAAACAAATGAAGAAAGGCTAGATCCAAGCCACGACCTACCTACCCAAGAGCTCACAAGTGGCAGGAGGCCGTGCCACTTCTCCTCCTACACTATGAGCTTCAACAAACAAGCAAAAAGGAGGAAAAACGTACAAAAATGCTAGAAAATGAAAGGGGGGGTTGAGAGATAGCTACCAAACCCCTTGGAGGGCCCTTTAGTGTTGTGTGGATGTCTTTGGGGCAGCCAAGACTCCTCTCAACCAGATATGATACCTGCAAAACCAACAAGGTTTCCCTTGCTAGAAAGGCTACACACAACTACACAAACTTGGAAAAACTTTGCCTTTTTAGGGCAAATTTTTTCTTTAGAAATTTTATGAAAAAGATTTAATTTTTGATGACCATAAGACTAAGTATGCTAGCTGAAATATGGGTTGCAACAGAAATATAAGAAGAGGAAGCAATACTAGAAGCTTACTTGGAGTATATGTGAGTCTCAAAGAATAGACTTTTGCTCAAGGCACATCTAATGAAACCCTTGAGGTTCAACCTGCAAAAAACTCAACACAATAGCATGCATACAATAGATAATATGGAGGGCTAAACTAATAAGTGAAATACTTGCACCTTATCTAGCTAACCACATATATAGATTCACAAGAGTACTCTTTGCAAAAACTACTTAAATAAAATACTTTACCTAAGATCCATTCATACATGCATTATATCAAATTCAAACAATCTCACCTCATATGTTGTAAGATCCAAAATACTTATAGATCTTCCCAAAATCCTCCAAAGTTTCCTTTATTATTGCTTCAAGAAGAGGGATGTTGGAGAAATACTTGCTCCAAAACCCTAGAGAAGAAAATGAAAATGGATGGAAAAGAGAGAGAGAGAGAGTGTAAAATCAAGTAACATAACAATAGCTCAAGATATGGTGAGTTGGGAGAGAGAAATGAGATCTATTTATACTTGGAGAGGCAAACCTACCTCTCTTGGATCTAAGCCAAGTGTCCACCACCAAGCAAATGAGTAGATCTCAAGGGAGGGCACACCACTTAGGGTTTGAGAGTGAGATCTAAGGTATAGAATGAAGGGAAAAATGCTAGGATCAATCAAAGGGTGTGTAGGAGGCATGGGATCCGTGCCCAGGCAAGTGGAAAGCCACAAATAATTTTTAATTATTTGTTTGTGAAGTTTCTAGATGGAGGGGGTGTAACTCCTCTTGGAGGGCGCACCACATGGGAGAGATGAAAGGTTTTGGGTGTTGGGATGAGGTAAAGAGGTGGGGGAAGCTTCTAGGATGGGACGTGAGGGTTAGAGGGAGTGAAAGCACAAGAGAGGGGGCCAAGGTAAGTCACAACGTTCATCCACCTAGGAAAAACGTCAATCCCCCTAGGGGGGCGTAACTTTTTGATGTGGAGGGAGAAAAAGGGGTTAGACAAGGTTGAAAAAGTAGGGGGGGGCAATGTTATGCTTAGGGAGTCTCTCTTTGACCCTTATTCCATCATTTTACATCCTCCAAACTCATTTTTACAATTTTACATTTTTGCCATGTTTGGACTTTAGCAATTAAAATTGCTGTTTTAGATTGACTGACACTTCGGGTGGACTAACCCATGGCTAAAGTTGTCCGACCGAGCTAAAACTTGGTCCATGGATGTAGGGGGTGCTATTCCATTTCTTTTGAGCACAAATACTCCTATCAAAAATCCAAGGACCCAGTTTTTACAATTATTGCTCAAAAATAATTAATTAATTAAATAATTAAACCTCCAAACTTAGGGAAATTTAATTAAAAATTAATTAATTAAAAAAAACTAAAATAGACTCGATGGAATTCCGCGAAACTTTCTAAGATGTCTTGCATGGTCATTTACTATGATTCCCTATAATAGTTACCAAAACATAAGCCCACTAGAATGCCGTTTACCACTTTGCAGGAATTATTGCAAGTGTGAGGGAAAAACTCAAGGGAAATCAATAAGGCTGAAAAGCCCAATTGATAACTTGAGGATAAAAAACCCTCGGTGAAAGGAACTCTCCCAGTGAACCGATCCCAAGGTAATTGACCTAGACATGACTCATGTAGACCTATTACATTATTAACCCACGCAGGGGTGCGGAAATTCCAGTTACAAAAATAAGTGCTGGGGCCAAACACTGCCCTGTAGGACCAAAAGTCTTCAACAACATGAGCATTTGACGATGCATCTCTTCATGGCACATGAGTTGACCACTGGTGCTAAATGGGCGGTCAACACACTCAATTATGAGATCCTCTACGACTGTGATGAACAAGTCATCCACATACAAAATGAGAATGAGCGTGTCCTCACCTCTAATGATGTAGTAGGGGTTAGGATGAACATCGCTCTTCTCAAAACACATCTAAAGCAAGTATGTGTCAATACGTGAATACCAAGCTCTGGGAACTTGCTTCAGACCATATAGTGCCTTTCTCAAACTATTGGGCTAGTCCTCCTTAAGTTTGGAGTTTAACAAGTAAGGTTTGGAGAAGGTCTTAGGATGTCCTATTGGGCTAATCCTCCTTAAGTTTGGGGTGTTTCCTAGGTGAGAACCAATCTAAGATCATGTAAGTGTGTGTGATGTGGCGTAGGGGAAATGTTTGGGTAGAGGGTGCAGTGATAACGGGGAAATGTAGGTCTTGCCTGTGGGTGCCTCTATAGAGGGCGAGCTGCACCTTATCATGGATGCCATTGTTTCCTAGCCCATTCAATGCCTTTTATTCTTAGTCTTATTTCTTTTTGTCTTTTTTCTTTTCAAGGGAAAAGTTGGGGGACACTGTCCTGGCGTGGTGACCAGAGGTGACAACGTCACCCACAAGCATTTCACACAAATGAGAAGACTGGCTCGCGATGAGACCCCCTTTCCCTTGGCTATGCCACCAAGAGCCATTACCCTGGGTTGGTGACCAGATAGATGGTAGTGTCATATCATTGCATGCCCATGGACCTAATAGGCCGGCTCATGGTGAGACCTCCCATCCACCAACTAGTACCTTGAGTTTTGATTTATTTTATGGGTCCCCTTTTCTTACTGAGAAACCTTTTATTGCTTTCTTGGGAATCCATGGGCGAAGCATCTCAAAGGTTTCATTTTGGCTTTTAACTTTTTCCAACTACTTTTACCCCCTAGGCCTTTAGCCCCTTCTTCCCACAAGGCAAGGTACAACCCTTCCTAGCGTGGCAAACCCAATGCCCAAACCAAGGTGGGGGAAGATGAGAGCGATAATGATGGAAAGTGGTAAGTATGGAGGGAATGGATGATGACCTTTCACAGACCCACCTAGTGGCAACTCATCCTAAGGGGGAATCAACTTACTAGGACATTATGTCACCCTTCCAGGTATGAACAAGTTAAAGAGCATAATTTCCAAACAAACGTTATGAAATGAAGGAAGATTTAGTGCAACATATTCAAGTGCTTCAAAAATCAGAGTGACACATACCATGATTCCCAGACTCATTACCTCATGGATCAAGACTTACTGCTACTTCAGAACCAGGCTGGTGGGATGGACGCTGCTGCTGCTGATAGGTGGGCTACACTGAAGAAAATATGGGCCCTCCAGGGCCACGCTTAAGTCATCTGGCTCTTGGCACTCCATGTCTAGGACCTGTGGGCCTTGAGACATGATCTCCTTAGTTATCCCTAAGATAGGGGATAACATGTCCCCTTTTCTTACTGAGAGGCTTTTCACTGCTTTCTCGAGGATCTCTAGGCAAAGCATCTCGAAGGTTTCAACTTTGGCTTTTAACTTTGACCAACTATTTTTACCCTCTGGGCCTTTAGCCCCTTCTTCCCACGAGGCAAGGTACGACCCTTCCTAGTGTAGCCAATCCCAATGCCCAAACAAGGATAGGGGAGATGAAAGGAATAAAGATGAAAAATGGTAAGTATGGAGGGAATGGATGATGACTTTTCATAGACCCACCCAGTAGCAACCCATCCTAAAGGGAAATCAACTTACTAGGGCACCATGTTACCCTTCCAGGTATGAACGAGGCAAAAAGCATAATTTCCAAGCAAACATCATGAAATGAAGAAGGATTTAATACAACATATTCAAGTGCTTCAAAAATCAGAGTGATACATACCATGATACCAAGACTCATTACCTCTTGGAGCAAGACTCACCGCTACTTCAGGACCAGGTTGGTGGGATGGATACTGCTGCTAGTGATAAGTGGATTGCACTGATGAAAAGAGGGGCTCTCCGGGGCCATGCTCAAGCCGTCTAGCTCTCGGTACAACATGTCTAGGACCTATGGGCCTCGAGACGTGACCTCCTTAGTTATCCTTAGGCTAGGGGATAACAAGGACTAAGGAGACTGATCATGGTCGAACCAAGTCTGGAAGTCCATTATACAACATCATTCACTATGGTTTACATGGATTTAACTTGCATCCTTGGACTTACAATGGTGCAGTCGAGTGAAAAAAAGTAGGGTACCTCTTGGAGAGGTGACATGACCCATCCCATACTCAGCCCACGGATCTTGAAGGGGATACATAGCGTTTCATGAACTAGCGATACCAAGTCCACACATGTGTAAAGTGGTGCAAATTTGTCATCACATTTTATGTGGGTTGATTTCCATTAAGATAAAATATGGATGGAGGCCCATCTTGGAAGCTTGAGATTTTCCAACACTTTCTAGAACAAAGGAAATACTATTGTTTTTGTAAGAGGTTGAGCTAGAGGCTCTATATAAAGAGCAACTCCCTCACTTCTTAAGCATGGTTGGATTTGGGAGACTTCTCTCCCTTGGAGCTTAATGACAGAGCTCTTGGRTTTGTTTTGGAGGTTCTGCAATATTTTTTTGTGGTGAGGATGTTTGTATATCTGTTATGTGCTTCCATCTTTGTTGCTGAAATAGCCAGACATATATTTCAGATGCTAGAAGTTGGTGTACTACTCCCATCTTCATGTTGAATTTTCACTATGCYAAGCTCAAGCATGAAGTTTATTTCAATTTTAGCATTTACTTGAACCATAAACAAATGCAGCTACACCATTAACAATTGCTGCAATAGCCAAKATCACAAGAAGAAATACCATGCACAAGAACACAAGAAATATCCTGGGAAACCCTTCTCAACAAGGGAAGAAAACCCAATAATCCTTTGCTATATTCTCAAGAGAAAGACCTCCCACACCATAGACCTAGCACACAAAAGGGTGCTCTCCAAAACCAAGAAGCTAGCGCCCAAGAGAGGTGTGCACTTCAGCCCTAGAATGTGTACTTGCTGAAATTTCCAAAATCACATGTGTGTTGTGTGTTTCCTCAATGGGGAAATCACCTTTATTTATACTAGACTGGACACATCAAAAAGTGGTGTCTATTGGCACAACAGGCTGACCTCAATAACTCAGAATACAATTAATAATTACAATATTAATTATCTTTCACTTTATGGTGGGGCTGACCTATACCCTTTACATCACAATTTGAGTTACAGGTAAATCTTACTCTTAGAAAATATAGAAAGGGATCTCACACACCCACTAGTGCTCAGCCACTAGGGGCACATCCACCTGTGCTCAGCCACAGGGACGTCCTACTCAACAGATCTCTATCTCACTGAGTCTCACAGGAGAATCATTTGGAAGCAAGGGATCTCACACACCCACTAGTGCTCAGCCACTAGGGGCACGTCCACCTGTGCTCAACCACAGGGATGTCCTACTCAATATACCTCTATCTCACTGAGTCTCACAGGAGAATCATCTGGAGTACCACATCGTCTCAACTCTCTACATAGAGGAGAACGATACACCCATCACATGGGCACCTTCACCCTCATAGGGGTATACACATCGTTTCATCTCAAACGACACATCCATCTCATGGGCATCCTCCCCACACAGGGGCACACAACGTTCCATCTCAGTCTCAGAGAGGAACGACACACCCATCTCATGGGAACATCCAACTCATGGGCTCTCTCACAGGCCGACTCACTCAGTCTGTGTCCTGGAGGATGTCTCACGAAGCTATAATCATCAACACTTCTGTTATCATTAGAACCTTATTTATGGATACATTTATTTCTCTATTTATGGATTGAAGTTTCTCATACATGGTTCTTGATAGCTGTAGCATCTTCAAATATTGGGTGTTTTCTACACAGGAAACACCCTTGGCATAATTTCTGCAAAATAGGGCAGCAAGGAGAAGAATACTTTGGGCTTGTACTTTTCAGCCGTATTGTCTCTTTCCCATCTCTAGAACAGACCCCCATGTGAGCGTTTTTATGACTCCATTCACCCAATGGGCTAGGCACTAGTTTTCAGTCCACCATCCGCCTTTGTTTCAACAACTTCTACAAGCTTGTTTCGCTGGAATTTACTCTTTGAATCACCTTTTGCACTCCATTGATTTACAATTCTAGCAGTCCTATTTACGGAAGCCTCCCTTGAGCCGGAGGAGAGCTGGCTTGAAGAGCAGAGGGGAGTTGGTGAGGTGACAGTGGCCAACCCCCTAGTTACCAAAATCTATAATCCAGGTGCTAGGGACTTTTACACATTGATGATGACAGATTGTGCGGTAAATAATGCAACTGGTAGAGTACATCGAGGATGAGGATCTGGGTTGGAATCAAAACAAAACAACTCTTTTTCGATATGTTTGGGACTTGGGTATCCTTTTCTGTTCTTGATAAGATACTAGAAAAGTCCAGTTATGGTTGCTCCAGTTTTGTTTTATTCATCATATTGAAATAAGGTTTGGTGGATAAATGGTATTATTTGTCATGCTTACAACATTGTTTGAATCATCTTGTGTGAAATTGGTGACCATTTATTGTGTAGATATATGGCTAGGCCTTTTCAGGGTAAGTCCTACCCATGAGCCAAGTTCTTTGTATGTGACCTATTTTTGAAAAGGGCTTTGCTTTCCATCCAGGATGTTGGTCTTGTTAGTTGTGGGGATCAACTTATGTACACAACTTCTATCTTATATTATTATTGAGGTGGCTCTTTTGATGTATATGCTATGTTAAGTCTATGAAAAATAATATTTCTTTTGTTCTACGAATGATATCTAATTCAAATTTCAGTGTGATTTGTTTTCCAGCAATACTCTAAGGTTTTGGAAGAAACTATGGAAAAATTTGCTGATGGCCTAATCCAAATTCTTATATCCACAAATATAGTTGAAAGTGGACTTAATATTCAAAATGCAAACACGATTATTGTTCAAGACGCTCACCTTTTTGGACTTGCACAAATGTATCAGGTGTGCTCTCTCTCTCTCTCTCACACACACACACACACACACATGCAACATGTATACACAGCTACCGGAAACTTTACATCTAGCAGTTTATGACCAAGGTTGCCAAGGAAGTCAGACTGTATTGTGGTGAATTGTGCCACAGTTGTGCTTTTTCTTGTGACATTCCTTTAACAATAATAAGCATCAAACCATTGTTTTGAAACAGCTTCGTGGAAGAGTTGGAAGAGCAGACAAACAGGCACATGCTTACTTATTTTATTCTGATAAATCACGCCTTTCAGAAGTGGCTTTGGTGAGCAACTCTTTCAATTGATATTTTCACTTTATTCCAAAAGTGTTTTTCACTTAGTGAGGACTTGTGAACAAAAGTAAATTTTGTTTAGTGAACTGACTGCATATGGATGGATCTTCTTAGTCTAAAGCAGACTAACATTCAATAGAAGTTAGCCCTGAGGTCAACTGTCTAATCTGACGTTTCTTGATGTTATTCATGTTTATCTCTTGCCATGTCATAGACAAGTTCAGTGCATTCAGACCTTGAATCTGTTTTTAGAGTTTGGCAGATCACTCCAGCTCATCAATTTTTATTGTCTTATGTACTTATCATTGGTAACCAGTTGGAACCAATAAGTTGTCTTCAGAAGTATTATATATTAACTAGGGAAAAGTAATGGCATGTTTTGTTAGAGATTGGGATTATAGTTCACCTGATTGGAATGACTTCTTGATGTAAAGCTCGTGAGTATATTTTTAAAAATTGTGGGTACTTTTACTTATTTTCATTCTTCATTTGCTCTAAATTTACTATTGATTTAAAATCCAGGAAAGGTTAAGAGCACTTGAAGAGTGCCATGGGCTTGGTCAAGGTTTTCAGCTTGCAGAGAGAGACATGGGTATCCGAGGTTTTGGAAGCATCTTTGGCGAGCAACAAAGTGGAGATATTGCAAATGTTGGGATTGATCTCTATTTTGAGATGTTTTTTGAAAGCTTGTCAAAGGTAATGTATCCTCTCTGATGTGGAATTTTTACACGCTAGTGACCTCATATTGATGTTTATTGATTGAGATTTTTCAATTTTGCATGTGACAAAGCTGTAAAACAAATATTTATACGTTCATTTCCATATTTGGGAATTAGAAGCCTCGAAATATGAAGTCATACAAGAAATAGAATGGTTGATATAGTCAACGATGGCTCCTAATCTTTCTCTTCAGAGAGTTTCTTCTTCTCCCTGTTGTTAGTTGCCGGGGATTTCAGACCAAAATGTCAATTATGAGCATCTGTAATGCCTATGAGACCTGGTGTTTAAGGTGTTGGTTCAGATTAAACCAAAGCAGTTATTTGTCTTGATCTTTGCTCTTTTTTCTTGAAATTAAGTCTTAGATCAGCTTGATATTTCTTGTAAGATATCTGACATCTTCACTGAAAATAACTCAAAATGTTGGAGTATAATGCTCCAATATAACTCAATCATAAAGAGTCCTTTATTATAATATGATAATGTAATGGTGAATTTATATTAGTATGTTAGGAATAACTAATAAAGAATTATTAATCCGGTGGTTAGGTTCTATGGCTAATGCAACTACCCAATGAATGACATAAAAAGGGAAGCACTCCCATTGTATCAATTGACTCTATTGTAATAAACATATATATTTTACACGAGTCTATTTCTATCATGTCTCCAATCTTTCTTGTATGTTTAAAAGTTTAACATGGCATGAGAGCGATGCTGAACCTTGAGCCTGTCCTTTGAAGTCCATGGCTAGTAAAGTTACAAAATCAAGAGCAGGAAGAACCTGATTTGATAATGGAATCTGTGGACTTAAAAATCTTGAAGGCACAAAAGGATTTGAATTTTGTTGAAAGGCATGGTCATACATTTTATTTTCATTTGATTCTTAAATCAAAATAAAATTATGGCCAAGAAAAAAGATGTTGGAGATGTTATCACACAAGTTGTAGGTTGGGCAAAGCCCGACCCAACCACCAAAATGGCAACAACTAAGGGACACTATACCCAATGTCACCTCGATATAGGTCCCACACTTCGAGGGTGACTAGGTCACTCTAGGGAGGCGATCCCGGTGACCCTGGTGGGATTGAGATGGATGGAAGGGAAATAAGAGAAGTATCCCCCTAAAGGTCAGTGATGGAAGAGGAAAGATGGCTTTGATGACTTGTCTCCGGGTGGTTTAAGGTTGCCAAGTCTTTGGATGCCTGCAAAGGGTGTTTGTACCTGCCCGAGACACAAGAAAAGTCAAGCTCGCTTATAGTAATGTTAGATGGACAAGCAAGTTAAGCTTGCTGTCCCTAATTGCAGCAATAATAAATGATATATATCAGCACACAAAAGATAATAAGGGTTACAATATAAGTGCTAAAAGTCCAATTGAATAAGCATGAGACAAACTAGTAAAAACGAGTTAAGCTCAACAATGATAGAACAAGACTTTAGCACAAAAAAACAAGGCTGTCATAAAAAACTAACTGCAGTGATATTTATCAGCCTTATGGCTATAACAAACTTGTTATTACAGCAAGAAATTTAACCAGTAAAACTTTCTCAAAACTTGCCAAAAGATGCGTTGTACTTAGTAGATTATGTGGGAAGATTTTAGGTAATTTTCAACAGTTAAATTACGAGTTATTGAAGAGTTTGGTTAGGGTTTTCTGCAGCCCTAATGGCTGTGTTATAGTGCAAGTTGTAGGTTGGGCAAAGCCCGACTCAACCACGGAACAAGTGCTACAACTTGGGAATCCTACACCCAATGTCACCTCAATGTAGGTCCCGCACTTCAAGGGTGACTAGGTTACTTTAGGGAGGCGATCCTGGTGACCCTAGGGGGATTGAGATGGAGATGAAGATGGATGGAAATGAAGCCCCTATAGGTCAAGTCTAAGTGGAGTGAAAGGTGGAAAGAGATGCCTTGCAAGTCGAGAAATTGTTTCCCCACAGGTATAACACTTCTTTGGATGATTGTACTAGCCCGAGACATAAGAAAAGACACTTTGCAATAGTATATGTTAGTTGGATCAGCAAGTTAAGCTTGCTGTCCCTAATTTGCAGCAATAGATAACAGAATATATCAGTAAGAAAAAGGTACTATAAGCTGCTCAATAAATGCTAATGTAATGTCCCCACTTTGGGACATCATCACATTACAGAGGGTTATGATGACCAGAGTAGCCAGATGGAGGTTATAGGGAGTACAGGGATTATTGGGAGGTATTTTGGGGTCTGGCTTGCATCGCTCATCCTATTTCATCATTATGATCCATTCCGCACAGATTGGCTTTGGTTCCATTGCATTCCGACGATTTCCATGATTTTGAGTATTT
>JASDQU010028409.1:763-11983 GCA_032191745.1 Picea mariana
GTTGAGTTATGGAGAGCCCGATTGTAGCTGTGTTTTACATAGGGGAGGCTCTCATCCCATGTGCGTGGATGCTTTGAATTGTACATGCGCAGAATGTGTACGATCATCCAGTTGATGACCTCCGTCTGGCCATCAGTTTGCGGATAGAAAGCTATGGACTTGGTGAGCTTGGTGTCTAACATCGACCAGAGGCTGGACCAAAATGTACGGAGGAACCTACTATCCCGATCTGAGATGATAGACTGTGGGATCCCAAAGTGTACCCACACTCGTTCAAAGAAGATTTTAGCAGTGGCTTCTGCTGTATTATTCTTCTTGCAGACCATCATAATGGACATCTTCGAGAATCGGTTGACGACCAAAAAAACACAGTCATTTCCATGCTTAGTAGAAGGAAGGCCCGACATGTAATCCATAGAGATGGATTCCCAAGGTCGACTGGGGGCAGGAAGCAAAGTATAGAGGCCTTGCTTCTTGATGGTCTGTTTGGCAATGGCGCAAGCAGTGCAGGACTTGATGTACTTCCCGACATCTTGTCGAAGTTTCGGCAAATAGAAATACTTTTGCAGTACTGCCACGGTTTTTTCGACCCCGAAATGCCCAGCGACTCGACTGTAGTGGGCCTCCCAAATCATCTTGGCACGCTCGCTTGAAGGAACACAAAGGTGTCCCAATTGACAAAGCAGGGCATCCTGGAGGTGAAAATTGGGAACTTGCTTACCCTCCACGAGTGTATTGTATGTGTGGCCGAATTCTGGATCATTTGTGTAGAGAAGCGGCCAATCAGAAGTCTCGTGCCCACAAGAGTTGAGCACAGTGGTGAGCACCACGATGGGTGGTCGACTGAGGAAGTCTGCAACATTATTGGTGCTACCTTTTTTGTACTTAATGTTCAAATGAAAATGTTGCAGGTGTTAGCGTCATAAGTCACTCCTATATTGCTTGCAGGAGCAGAGCCCGACACCCATCAGTTTAATGTCACGATTTGTTTATAAAGGGTAATCAAATGGAGATAAAGACTCGAGGAGATATCATTCTAACTCAGGGACTGGGTCTGGTATGTAAAGAACCAAGGAGGTTTGGAATCCTAACTTCAACCAGTAGGTTGATTAAAATATGAGCAGGTGGAAGACTTAGGAGAAAATGAACAAACAACTCTGGGAAACAGGCTTGCAGCGGTTTGTGGGGGAAAAACTCTGAAAGCAGGATCCTCCTGGTTCAGAGCTTCAAGAAACTGAATAGAAGACTCGACTGGATCCTCCAATTCCAAGTCATTCAGCATTAAAGAAATCACAGGAACTGGCTAGAGGCTCCATAACCATTACAGTGATCCATTACAACATCATCCTATAATAGCTACTGCTCAACTGGATCCTCCAATTCGAGTTGCTCTAACACAATGTAAACAAAGAAATGAAAGAAACTGGCATTCATAAGGCAAGAAGTCTCAAAAGTTCATACATAACCAGAGCAACAATGCTTCATTAAAAATTTACAACCGAGAGCTCAACTCAACCATCGATAGATTACAAAATTACAAAGATTGAGTCTATATACTCAGGAAAGTGAAGCTGATCCATGCGTCTTAGAATCGCAATGAGGGAAGTGCCGAAGTAGCTTGAGTTGGCACCACACGTTTCCCCAGATCCGACGGCTCAGAACTTACTCGATACCTCGGTGGACCCGGATCTGATACTTCCTCGGCATCTCATGCATTGGAGAATAATAGCATTGCCTTTTGCACTTTGGAGCTGCGATGGGAGAAACGCCGAGATGACCCAATTGAGCGACACATGTCCTTAAAATCTGATGGTCCTAAATTCACCTGACACTGCTGTGGGCCCAACTTTAACCTCTCGCACTTCGCGGCCTCGCGAGTTGGAGCGTCGAACGTTAGCATTCTTTCCTCGCGAAGTCCCGAGACGTGATGGTCAGCGAAGTTTGACCTCCTCCGGGCACCTTTCGTAACTCGGAGCTTTGCGCAACCAAAAGGGATATGATTCGCCCTTCAAACTCACGAACCCCAAGCTCACGAAATAACTGAAGCGCTTGTATTGACCGTGATCAACGACCCTCGTAACTTCGCGAGTGCCTCCCGAAGGATCCTGGCCGTTGTCCTCTTTCAAACTTTAAGCGCTATTCTTGACGCAGCTCAATTACTCTGCAATTACCCATCAATCTTTGTTCGGCTCTGTCGCTGAACTCTTTTTGCTGAAGCACGAAGTGCTCGCTCGCTTGATTTTCAGTCCAAAAGGACTTCCTTTATGCGCTGGGGGACTTCCTTTATGCGCTGCTCTGGGGCGCTCCTCGAGCAACCTGCAAACCTGTGTATCTTAATACCGAAGACAAGAAATGTTGCTAACATTAGGCTCCATGGGGGATAGAGTCATTCCTGTGATGCTCTAAGGACTCATCTTGCAGTTCCAGTGCCTTGCTGTTGGGTTATGGAGTTATTTACTAAGCCAAAACAAACAGAAGTAAAAAACAAAGAACAGAAAGGAAAATATTTACAAAACATAGGAACCACTGAAGGCTTAGACAAAACATTTTTTAAGAAAATGCCCATTTACTGGGCTACTGAAAACTTCTTCACCTTCCAAATCTTGTAGCTGATATGTGTTATTTGAGAAGACTTCAGAGATTCTGAAAGGCCCAATCCACAGGTCTTCAAATTTACCGTGTTTGCCCTTATCTTGATTAGGAGCATCCCATTTCAGTTCCAGGTCTTCTATTTGGAACTCCTCCTTGTTGGCTTTCTTATTGAAAACCCGCTTGATCCTTTGCCGATGGTCCTGAACCCTGATCATCACCTGCTCTCTGACCTGCTGGACTTCTACGAGTTGATGAATCCTTCTGACCATGTCATTAGGCTCTTCTTGATAATCCTGAAAGAATTTTGCTACAGGAATGGCCAGTTGAGAAGGGAGGACAACCTCTGCTCCGTATACTAATTGGAAAGGGGAGGTTCCTGTAGATCTCTTTGTGGTTACCCGATCAACCCATAGAGCGAATTTCAACTTCGAGTTCCAAGCCTTTTTGTTATCCCAACGGTCTTTTGATGATCCTTATCAGGATTTTGTTGGAGGACTCTGCTAGACCATTTCCCTGTGGATAATATGGGGTGGAGTGAATCACTTTGATCCCGAACTGTTCACAGAACTTGGCTAGTGGTTCAGATCCGAAAGCGGTTGCATTATCGGTGACAATCTTATTTGGGCAGCTGAACCTTGTGATGAGGTCCTCCAAGAACCCAATGATTGCCTTGTGGGAAGCTCTCCTGGTGGGAATAGCGTCTATCCACTTGGTGAAATAATCCGTCGTAGTGAGGATCCATCTGTGCTGGCCACTTGAGGGAGGATGAATCTCTCCGATGAAGTCCAATCCCCACTGCTGAAAGGGTGCTAAAACCACTACAGGATTCAATGGCAGGGATTTGAGCTGTTGCTTACCCGAGAACTTCTGGCATTTGATGCAAGCTCTGATTCTTCTGCAGTCATCAGGGAATAGAGTGGGCCAGTAACACCCAGCTCGGAGGATCTTATGGGCTGTGGTCTTCCAGGAATGATTCCCCCCACAAAGGCCACTGTGGAAATCAAACGTAACTTTCTGGGCTTCTTGTGGGTCCAGGCACCTTAAAAATACCCCTAAAGGGTCCTTCCAATACAAAGTTTGGTTGGTGAGACAATATCTGACTGCCTTGAGCTTTAGAGCTCTTGCCTTGCTCTTTTCCATTCCATCAGGAGGCCTCAATTCTTGTAGAAAATACAAGATATCTTTGTACCAGGGGCATGCTGCTAGTGATAAAGCATTCTGGAAATACTCGTTGGATGGCTCAGCTTGTTCGTTGATGAAATTAATTTCCAAGGCCTCGCAATTGGATTCAGCCAGCAGCTTGGCTAAACCCTGCCCTTTTATCAACTTGGTGGGCTTGATTTCCAGATCAAACTCTAGGATCTTGACGATCCACTTACCCCTTCTTCCATCTATGTCAGGCTGCATGAGAATGTTCTTCACAGAGGCTGAAGGAACGTATGCAGTGACTTTTGAGTGCAGGACGTAGACTCTGAAATCTTTGAGAGCTTTCACTAGGGCATAGGCCTGCTTCTCCATGATCTCGTACCGGAGTTCTGCATCTCTCAATGCCTTACTATAGAAGGCAATAGGTTGCTCTCTCCCTTGATCATTTTTCTGCAACAAGACCGCTGCTACTGTATCGCAGGAAGCAAAAGAAAAAATCAAGAAATCTTTAGAATAATCAGGACTGATTAGCACAGGTGCCTCAGTCAATAACTTCTTTATTTGGACAAAATATTCCCTGGGTTCAGTAGTCCATTTCACTTCATTTCCCTTCCTGAGCATGGTCGTGATGTGTTTCACCAACTCAGCAAAATTTGAGACGAATCTCCTCAGAAAATTGATCTTCCCCAAAAATGCCTGAACCTCTTTTTTAGATCTGGGAAGTGACAAGGTCTGAAGTGCTTCGACCCTACTAGGGTCAATTCTTACTCCCTCCGCTGACACTAAATGGCCTAATAGCTTCCCTTCCTTCATGGCGAACAAAGATTTCTTGGGGTTTAAAGATAGGCCAAACCTTCGACACTTTAGGAAAACCTTCTTCAAGTGGCAGCAATGTTCCTTATCCATCCTGGAGAAGACCATGATGTCATCTAGATATATTACCACAAACTAGTCCTTCTCTCCAATGAAGGCTATGTTCATGGCCCGCTGAAAAGTTGCTCCTACATTCATCAATCTGAAAGGCATTTTGGAAAACATGAATGTGCCCCAAGGAGTGGTGAAGGCTGTCTTCTCTCTGTCCTCAGGCATGACTGATATCTGATTGTAGCCAGAGTAACCATCAATCATGGATATCCTAGATGCGCCAGTGACCTTCTGCAATATGTGCTCCATGTTGGGCAGGGGATAATTGTCTTTCCTTGAGATTTTGTTCAGGTTCCTGAAATCAACACAGAGTCTGATTCCCCACTCTTCTTTCTCACCGGAACCAGATTGGCCACCCAATCAGAATATCTCAAGGGGACAATGATTCGGGCATCCAGCAGCTTTTTCACCTCTTTCTCCATGACAGGTAGCAACATAGGATTTATCTGTCTCAGCTTCTGCTTGAATGGCTTAGCCTCTTCTTTCAGCGGAATCTTGTATTTAATGACTGATGTGTCAAATGTCTTAAGGTCTTCATAGGTCCATGCAAACACATCATCAAACTCCCTCAACAACTCAATATATTCACCCCTCTGTTCCTTGGTCAAACCCTTTGACAGCTTGAAAAACTTAGGCTCCTCATGTGTGCCGATATTGTACTCAGCTGTGTCAACATCATCATCTAAAATCCTCCCATTTACTGCCACATCATTCCCATCAAACAATCTCTCTAATGGGACCAGTCCTCTCGGAATGTGATTGCTAGGCAACTGAATAATGTCATGTTTTGCTATTTTACTCAACAACTCGCCCCCATCCAAACTTTCTTCAGAGACAGAATCTTGATCGATATGCAGCTCTGAAAACTCCTCGATAGTCTCCAAGAATCTCTTGATCTCAAGATCATCCTCAAACACCTTCCAATTCTTAACATTGTCAGGTATGGAGGGCTTGTATTTTACTTCTACATCATACCTCGATTTGGGCGGCAAGGGTACTTTGAAAAGGCTTGCAGATGTAGCCAAGGAATCTGCCACTGTGTTTTCTTCCCTCGAGATGAAAGAAATGTTAAATGCTGAGAAGAAACTGTCAATTAGATCACATACCTCATTCCTGTAACTCCTGAGTCGAGGATGTTTGGCCTGATAAGTGTTTCTGATTTGTTGGACTACCAACTCTACATCACCGAAAACTGCAACCTCTTGAATTCCCATTTCCCTTGCGGCTCTTAATCCTAGGATAAGAGCTTCATATTCTGCCACATTGTTGGTAGCTTCGAATTCTAATTTGTATGACAGAGATATGGTCTCCTGAGCAGGTGACACAAAAACCACTCCAGCTCCGGCACCTTCTCTGGAGGAGGCTCCATCAAAGAACATTTTCCATACGGGGGTGATGGAAGAAGGAGGTTTAGGGGAGATGGTGGGCTGCTTTCTGAGTTTGAGAGGAGGCTCGGGGGCATGGGTGAGCTGTAGTAAACTGGAGCCTAAATCAGTGTCCAAGGCAAAGATGGGATGATTGGTGGGGTTAACTTCATCACTGATTATGTAGGCCAATTGGGCTTCTCGGTATAGTCTTCTATGATCTCCTCCAAACACTGGGATAGTAGCATATGTGAGGTCCATCTGCAAGGTTCCCCCCAGTATTTTTATCCAAGATCTTGACAATAGCATACCGAAATTGGGGGGGACATCAGCCACTATGATATCCATGACCACACTTTTCATGGGCAGTTGAAACAGGGTCACAACTAGGTCTTTAATAACTCCAAGACACTGAAATCTCCTGGAGTCAAAGGAGTAGAGGTCATGGTAGGCTCGGGTGACTTATAGCCCTAACTCTTCCATGACAGTTTTGGGCACGAGGTTGTGAGAAGCCCCTGAATCCATCAAGCAGTTGTGCAACACTTTATCATGTATGTTCAGGGAGGTGTAGAAGGGAGGGGATGAGTCATCTCTGTCTTCTACCATGGGACCTAGGACAACCGCTGGATTTTCATCTTGGAGGTTTATGGAGTCTGTGGGAAGGCAGGAGGCCTCAGACTGTAAAAACTCAGAGAAGCATTTTTTAAATTCTCCATGTTTAATTAGCTCAGTGAGGGGCACAGGGATCCTGATATTTTGAATCTCATGCTCAAAATTAAAAGAAGATGTAAGCTTTGGGATCTCTCTTATTTCAGGGGCATGATGGTGGACAATGGAAGAGAGGGGTTGAGCCTTCTTACCTCTGTGACCATCTGCTACTTCATTATCAGTTTTCTCTGCTCTAGTGGACTGCTCGGGAATATCAGGTGCTGCTGTCTTTTTGTCGGACATCAGGTTATACCTGCCTCGGCTGCCGCCAACCTTGTCTCCCTTGATCAATTCATTTAGCTGACTGTCCATGAGAGACTCCTCATATGCTGATTGAGTGAGGTGAGGAAAAAGAGGAGTGTCTTCGACGCAGTGGATTTCAGGATCAAGCTCATCTGATTCCCCTTCTTCCCCTTCGGCCACAAAGTTGTTTTGGAAAGGGGCCTGAATTTTCTGGTCTTCTCTGTCTCTTCCCCTCTCTCTTTGCATATTGGGGGGAGTAAAATTATTTGGCCTCCTGAAGCCTCCTTTATTTTCGACGATATGAGGGCCTTTATATATTTTCCTTCCTTCCACCCTCATCCTCTCCATTTCTGTAGACAGAGACTTCACCGTCTTGGTCATCTCATCCACTTGAGGGTGGGGCACCGCTGGGTTGGACGTTGAGGCTTCCGACCTCCCCTTTCTCCTGTCAGAGTCGGCCTTATTCCTTAGTCTGTCAGCTGCTAATATGTTGGATTCTACTTCTATGGACGCATCTTGCATTTGGGCTAAGGAGGTGGCTCTTCTTTCTCTTAGCAAAAGGTAGAAATCAGGGCCAAATGCACCAGCATAGGAAATTTGGGCAGAGGCTTCTGATGGATTTATCTCGTCAGGGATCTTATTATACATCTTATTGAATCTTTTGGAGAAGTCAGAGATAGAATCTCCATCCATCTTCTTCAGAGACCCGAACTCTGTCATGTAATACATAAAGTCCTTCCTATCTCCCCACTGCTTCAGGAAAGCACTATCTAGAGCTTCAATCCCAATAATAGATCCGGGAGCTAATCCTCTAAACCACTTCCTCACTTCACCATCCAGGCTCTAGACGAAGACTCTCATCCAGACATCTTCATTTTCAATGTTGAGGTTGTCTGCATAACTATAGAAAGTAGCCAGGTGCTCTTCAGCAGTTATGTCTCCTTCCCCAGTGAACTTGGGCATGTATTTCAAGTAATCCCCAGCAGGGAGAGGATTCATAGGATGGGGTAGGATTAAGGGAGCGTATCTGGCAGTGACTATGGAGTCCATTCTATTCAGAGGGGGATTAGCACTAGCCATAGGGATTTTAGGTGGAGGAGAACTCGGAGGAGAAGGAGTTCTCGAAGGGGCTACTAGGACTGAGTTTCAGAGTGGAGTGGGAAACAAAAGGGGATTTAAGGAGAAGGCTAACGAGCTCGAGTCAGCAGGTGCTTCTCTTTGCACAAGAGTAGTAAAGATAGGAGCGGGAAGACCTTCAGTGGTCTCGGCCCAACGCCAAGGTATAGTTTCAGGGGAGAGGGGAGTGACAAGGTCTCGTCCCTCCAGTACCCGACCAGGAGAGGAAAACTCAATAGGAACACTCCCAAAATTTAGGAAATGGGAAACTGTAGAGACAGGCCTGTCAAATAAATGAGGAGGAGAAAAAGGAGCTCCAACAGAAGGATATGGTGGATTACTAGGTTCGGTGGTGGACGCTTCTTCTTCAGAGGCCTTTCCCTTTCTGAGCACCGCCTCTGGATCTGTTTCAGGCGTAGCTAGAGGTAGCTATGGATGAGACCGCGTATGCCTACCTCTGAAAGCCACAATTAACAGAGCAGGTTCTCCCCAGCAGAATCGTCACAATGGAGTTGCCAGGTGCAAAATAGCAATCTTGAAAGGCTCTGATAATCCGATGCACCTTCGGATTCAGAGGCTCAATGTCATTCTACCTAGGGAAAATCTTCAATTTCATCCCCGGCAATGACACCAGAAATGTTAGCGTCAGAAGTCACTCCTGTATTGCTTGTAGGAGCAGGGCCCGACACCCATTAGTTTAATGTCACCATTTGTTTATAAAGGGTGATCAAATGGAGATAAAGACTCGAGGAGATATCATTCTAACTCAGGGACTGGGTCTGGTATGTAAAGAACCAAGGAGGTCTGGAATCCTAACTTCAGCCAGTAGGTTGATTAAAAGATGAGCAGGTGGAAGACTTAGGAGAAAATGAACAAACACCTCTGGGAAACAGGCTTGCAACTGTTTGTGGGGGAAAAACTCTGAAAGCAAGATCCTCCTGGTTCAGGGATTCAAGAAACTAAATATAAGACTCGACTGGATCCTCCAATTCCAAGTCATTCAGCGTTAAAGAAATCACAGGAACCAGCTAGAGGCTCCGTAACCATTATAATGATCCATTACAACATCATCCTATAATAGCTACTGCTCGACTAGATCCTCCAATTCTGAGCTGCTCTAACATAGTGTAAACAAAGACATGAAAGAAACTGGCATTCATAAGGAAAGAAGTCTAAAAAGTTCATACATAACCAGAGCAACAATGCTTCATTAAAACTTTACAACCGGGAGCTCAACTCAACCATCGATGGATTACAAAATTACAAAGACTGAGTCTATATACTCAGGAAAATTTGCCCAACAGAGGCGTGCTTAGACACCCAAGGCTTGGTGTCTTTTCAGTCAAATTCGGACAATCTTTCTCTATTTGTCTCCACCTTAATTGCGCATGGCCCCTACAGGGGGAGGATAGTTGAGCTATTAATTGCTGAGCTAGCGTGTGCAGACTTTTCTGTCTCTTCGCAGACTTCGGCATGGCTTCTTTGAGGAACTGGGTACACAGGATCCTCTCGAACGGACCGCTTGCAAGATTTTCCATACCTTACGCTTAATGTATGAGGGGAGGTCTCACCTACCCCTTCTCGCCTTCATTTACTTTAGGCGAAAGACGGGAGCGAGATCTTATCAGATGATACTTGAAGATTGAACAATCTGATCAGCGGTTAGACTCGATGCCTTTGGACCCCTTCGCGCATAGCTCCTTTCTTTCCCAAACGACTGCGGGCGGCGACCCTATATATATTCCAAAGTGCTTTCAGCGTTTGCGCATAAAGAGAAGCTGATCCATGCGTCTTAGAATCGCGATGAGCGAAGTGCCGAAGTAGCTTGAGTTGGCACCACACGTTTCCCCAGATCCGACAACTTAGAACTTACTCGATACCTCGATGGACCCGGATCCGGGACTTCCTCGATATCTCGTGCATTGGAGCATAATAGCATTGACTTTTTCACTTTGGAGCTGCGACGGGAGAAACGCCGAGACGACCGAATTGAGCGACACGCGTCCTTCAAATCTGATGGTCCTAAACTCACCTGACGCTGCTGTGGGCCCAACTTTAACCTCTCGCACTTCGCGGCCTCGCGAGTTGGAGAGTCGAACGTTAGCATTCTTTCCTCGCGAAGTCCCGAGATGCGATGGTCAGTGAAGGTTGACCTCCTCCGGGCACCTTTCGTAACTCGGAGCTTCACGCAACCAAAAGGGATATGGTTCGCCCTTCAAACTCACAAACCCCGAGCTCATGAAATAACTGAAGCGCTTGTATTGACCGCGATCAACGACCCTCGTAACTTCACGAGTTCCTCCCGAAGGATCCCGACCATTGTCCTCCTTCAAACTTTAAGTGCTATTCTTGACGTGGCTCGGTTACTCTGCAATTACCCATCAATCACTGTTCGGCTCTGTCGCTAAACTCTTTCTGCTGAAGCACGAAGTGCTCGCTTGCTTGATTTTTAGTCCAAAAGGACTTCCTTTATGCGCTGCTCTGGGGCGCTCCTCGAGCAACCTGCAAACCTGTGTATCTTGATACCGAAGACAAGAAATGTTTCTAACAGCATGTATATGGACCACTTCTGATGGTGATCGTTCTGCAACTTCCCTTGTGTTTGTATGAGATACAGGGGTCGGTGGTCTGTGTGGATGACCGTTTCCTTTCCCAAAATGTAATGCTTCCATTGCCGACAAGCCTGCACAATGGAATACATTTCTTTTTCATAAGTGGGATACTTCCGGACTGTGTCGGAAAGTGTCTCACTGTGATATGCCACTGGATGCCCATGCTGAGTAAGGACTGCCCCAATAGCATAGTCAGAGGCATCTGTCTTGATCTCAAATGGTTGTTTCAAGTCTGGTAGTGTGAGCACTGGTGCAGAACAGAGGCGATGTTTCAACTCCCCGAACGCCTTCTGTTGAGATTCAGACCAAAAGAATTTTTCTTTAGCTCCTCCCTTGGTGGATTGACTCAAGGGCCAAGTGATATGAGAGAATCCCAACACAAACCTGCGGTAGAAATTGGCAAGACCTAAAAAGCTACGGAGCTCTGTTAGGGTGGTTGGGGTTGGCCAATCCTTAATTACTTGGATCTTTGCTGGATCCACATACGCCCCCCGCTCATCAATAATGTATCCCAG
>JASDQU010028409.1:27256-37525 GCA_032191745.1 Picea mariana
TCCCACTTATGAAAAAGAAATGTATTCCATTGTGCAGGCTTGTCGGCAATGGAAGCATTACATTTTGGGAAAGGAAACGGTCATCCACACAGACCACCGACCCATGTAGTTCATACAAACACAAGGGAAGTTGCATAACGATCGCCATCAGAAGTGGTCCACATACCTGCTGTTAGCAACATTTCTTGTCTTCGGTATCAAGATACACAGGTTTGCAGGTTTCTCGAGGAGTGCCCCAGAGCAGCGCATAAAGGAAGTCCTTTTGGACTAAAAATCAAGTGAGCGAGCACTTCGTGCTTCAGTAGAAAGAGTTCAGCGACAGAGCCGAACAGTGATTGATGGGTAATTGCAGAGTAATCGAGCCGCGTCAAGAATAGTGCTTAAAGTTTGAAGGAGGACAATGGTCGGGATCCTTCGGGAGGCACTCACGAAGTTACGAGGGTCGTTGATCGCGGTCAATACAAGCACTTCAGTTATTTTGTGAGCTCGATGTTCGTGATTTTGAAGGGCGAACCATATCCCTTTTGGTTGCGCGAAGCTCCGAGTTACGAAAGGTGCCCAGAGGAGGTCAACCTTCGCTGACCATCGCGTCTCGGGACTTCGCGAGGAAAGAATGCTAACGTTCGACGCTCCAACTCACGAGGCCGTGAAGTGCGAGAGGTTAAAGTTGGGCCCACAGCAGCGTCGGGTGAATTTAGGACCGTCAGATTTGAAGGACGCGTGTCGCTCAATTCGGTCGTCTCGGCGTTTCGCCTGTCACAGCTCCAAAGTGCAAAAGGCAATGCTATTATGCTCCGATACACGAGATGCCGAGGAAGTCCCAGATCCGGGTTCACCAAGGTATCGGATAAGTTCTAAGCCGTCGAATCTAGGTAAACGCATGGTGCCAACTCAAGCTACTTCGGCACTTCGCTCATCGCGATTCTAAGATGCATGGATCAGCTTCTCTTTATGCGCAAATGCTGAAAGAACTTTGGAATATATACAGGGTCGCCGCCCGCAGTCGTTTGGGAAGGAAAGGAGCTATGCGAGAAGGGGGCCAAAGGCGCCGAGTCAAACCGCTGAGAAGATTGTTCAATCTTCAGGTATCATCTGATGCGATCTCGCTCTCGGCTTTCGCATGAAGTATATGAAGGCGAGAAGGGGTAGGTGAGACCTCCCCTCATACATTAAGCGTAAGGTATGGAAAATCTAGCAAGCGGTCCGTTCGAGAGGATCCTGTGTACCTAGTTTCTCAAAGAAGCCATGCCGAAGTCTGCGAAGAGATAGAAAAGTCTGCACACACTAGCTCAGCAATTAATAGCTCAACTATCCTCCCCCTGCAGGGGCCATGCGCAATTAAGGTGGAGACAAACAGAGAAAGACTGTCTGAATTTGACTGAAAAGACACCAAGCCTTGGGTGTCTAAGCACGCCTCTATTGGGCGAATTTTCCTGAGTATATAGACTTAGTCTTTGTAATTTTGTAATCTATCGATGGTTGAGCTGAGCTCCCGATTGTAAAGTTTTAATGAAGCATTGTTGCTCTGGTTATGTATGAACTTTTGAGACTTCTTTCCTTATGAATGCCAGTTTCTTTCATGTCTTTGTTTACACTGTGTTAGAGCAGCTCAGAATTGGAGGGTCCAGTCGAGTAGTAGCTATTATAGGATGATGTTGTAATGGATCATTGTAATGGTTATGGAGCCTCTAGCTGGTTCCTGTGATTTCTTTAACGCTGAATGACTTGGAATTGGAGGATCCATTGGAGTCTTCTATTCAGTTTCTTGAAGCCCTGAACCAGGAGGATCCTGCTTTCAGAGTTTTTCCCCCACAAACCGCTGCAAGCCTGTTTCCCAGAGCTGTTTGTTCATTTTCTCCTAAGTCTTCCACCTGCTCATCTTTTAATCAACCTACTGGCTGAAGTTAGGATTCCAAACCTCCTTGGTTCTTTACATACCAAACCCAATCCCTGAGTTAGAATGATATCTCCTCGAGTCTTTATCTCCATTTGATCACCCTTTATAAACAAATCGTGACATTAAACTAATGGGTGTCGGGCTCTTCTCCTGCAAGCAGTACAGGAGTGACTTCTGACGCTAACATTTATGGCACTGTTGCCGGGGAAGAAATTGAAGATTTTCCCTGGGTAGAACGACATTGAGCCTCTGAATCCGAAGGTGCATCGGATTATCGGAGCCTTTCAAGATTGCTATTTTGCACCTGGCGACTCCATTGTGACGATTCCGCTGGGGAGAACCTGCTCTATTAATTGTGGCTTTCAGAGGCAGGCATACGCGGTCTCATCCACAGCTGCCTCTAGCTACGCCTGAAACAGATCCAGAGGCGGTGCTCAGAAAGGGAAAGGCATATGAAGAAGAAGCGTCCACCACCGAACCTGGTAATCCACCATATCCTTCTATTGGAGCTTCTTTTTCTCCTCCTCAGTTATTTGACAGGCCTGTCTCTGTAGTTTCCCATTTCCTAAATTTTGGGAGTGTTCCTGTTGATTTTTCCTCTCCTGGTTGGGTACCGGAGGGACGAGACCTTGTCACTCCCCTCTCCCCTAAAACTATACTTTGGCATTGGGACGAGACCACTGAAGGTCTTCCCGCTCCTATCTTTACTACTCCTGTGCAAAGAGAAGCACCTACTGACTCGAGCTCGTTAGCCTTCTCCTTAAATCCCCTTTTGTTTCCCACTCCACTCCGAAACTCAGTCCCAGTAGCCCCTTCGAGAACTCCTTCTCCTCTGAGTTCTCCTCCACCTAAAATCCCTATGGCTGGTGCTAATCCCCCTCTAAATAGAATGGACGCCATAGTCATTTCCAGATACGCTCCCTTAATCCTACCCCATCCTATGAATCCTCTCCCTGCTGGGGATTACTTGAAATACATGCCCAAGTTCACTGGGGAAGGAGACATAACTGCTGAAGAGCACCTGGTTGCTTTCTATAGTTATGCAGACAACCTCAACATTGAAAATGAAGATGTTTGGATGAGAGTCTTTGTCCAGAGCCTGGATGGTGAAGTGAGGAAGTGGTTTAGAGGATTAGCTCTCAGATCTATTGTTGGGATTGAAGCTCTATATAGTGCTTTCCTGAGGTAGTGGGGAGATAGGAAGGACTTTATGTATTACATGATAGAGTTCGGGTCTCTGAAGAAGATGGATGGAGAGTCTGTCTCTAAATTCTCCAAAAGATTCAATAAGATGTATAATAAGATCCCTGTCGAGATAAAGCCATCAGAAGCCTCTACCCAAATTTCCTATGCTGGTGCATTTGGCCCTGATTTCTACCTTTTGCTAAGAGAAAAAAGAGCCACCTCCTTAGCCCAAATGCAAGATGCGGCCATAGAAGTAGAATCCAACATATTAGTAGCTAACAGACTGAGGAATAAGGCCGACTCTGACAGGAGAAAGGGGAGGTCGGAAGCCTCAACGTCCGACCCAGCGGTGCCCCACCCTCAAGTGGATGAGCTAACCAAGATGGTGAAGTCTATGTCTGCAGAAATGGAGAGGATGAGGGTGGAAGAAAGGANCTTGGCCGACTCTGACAGGAGAAAGGGGAGGTCGGAAGCCTCAACGTCCGACCCAGCGGTGCCCCACCCTCAAGTGGATGAGCTAACCAAGATGGTGAAGTCTATGTCTGCAGAAATGGAGAGGATGAGGGTGGAAGAAAGGAAAATATATAAAGGCCCTCAGATCGCCGAAAATAAAGGAGGCTTCAGGAGGAAAAATAATTTTACTCCCCCCAATATGCAAAGAGAGAGGGGAAGAGACAGAGAAGACCAGAAAATTCAGGCCCCTTTCCAAAACAACTTTGTGGCCAAAGGGGAAGAAGGGGAATCAGATGAGCTTGATCCTGAAATCCACTGCGTCGAAGACACTCCTCCTTTTCCTCACCTCACTCAATTAGCATACGAGGAGTCTCTCATGGACAGTCAACTAAATGAACTGAGCAAGGGAGACAAGGCTGGCGGCGGCCGAGGTAGGTATAACCTGAGGTCCGACAAAAAGACAGCAGCACCTGATATTCCCTAGCAGTCCACTAGAGTAGATAAACCTTAATGAAGTAGCACATGGTCACAGAGGTAAGAAGGCTCAACCCCTCTCTCCCATTTTCCACCATCATGCCCCTGAAATAAGAGAGATCCCAAAGCTTACATATTCTTTTAATTTTGAGCATGAGATTCAAAAGATCAGGATCCCTGTGCCCCTCACTGAGCTAATTAAACATGGAGAATTTAAAAAATGCTTCTCTGAGCTTTTACAGTCTGAGGCCTCCTGCCTTCCCACATGTTAGTGTTAGAAGTCACTCCTGGATTGCTTGCAGGAGTAGAGCCCAACGCCCATCAGTTTATGTCACGATTTGTTTATAAAGGGTGATCAAATGGAGATAATGGCTCTAGGAGGTATCACTCTAACTTAGAGACTGAGTCTGGTACATAAAGGACAGAGGAGGTCTGGAATCCTAACTTCAGCCAGTGGATTGATTTAAGGATGAACAGGTGGAAGACTTAAAAGAAAGTGAACAAACAGCTATGGGCATCAGGCTTGCAGCGGTCTGTAGGAGAAAAACTCTGATAGCAGGATCCTCCTGGCTCAGGGCTTCAAGAAATTGAAAGAAGACTTGAGTGGATCCTCCAATTCCAAGTCCTTCAGTGTAAAGGAAGTTACAGGGACTGATTAGAGGCTCCGTAACTATTACAGTGATCCATTACAACATCGTCCTATAATAGCTACAGCTCGACTGGATCCTCCAATTCCGAGCTGCTCTGACACAGTATAAACAAAGACATGAGAGAAACTGGCATTCATAAGGCAAGAAGTCTCTAAAGTTCATATATATCTAGAACAACAATGCTTCATTAAAACTTTACAACCAGGGAGCTCTACTCAACCATCGATTCCTTACAAAATGGAAAAAATGCCTACATATACTTGGAACAAAACAATGGAAGCTAAATCCAGACATCGCGTTGAAGACATTACGTCTTCACATTTACTGCACCTGCAGTATTTGGACGTTCGTGAACTTCAGTCAGACGCAATCGTGTTCCGAAGGCCCTGTGACTGAATTGACAAGCTTGCATTCATTCCTTGGCTTTCCATTTATGGAGGAAACGATGCCCAACTACCCTCAGCTACTGCAATAACTGTTTCATTGGAATCGGGGAAGGCCCTGGCCGATCCTGTGCCTACAGGACATGGAAACCTTCATATTCTGCCATTTGAATCTTTCTTGGAGAAATCATGGTAGGACTGATGAGTTGACGTGGAGTGGTGAGTGGACGGTGATCGGGCAGGAAAACGATAGGGCAGATACAAGTGGCAGGATCCATGGGTGTTGAAGTGTACGAGCCAGGTGGAGGAACACAATGGCCGAAAAACTGTGGTTAGCCTGATATGGAAAGAAGACGTGGCGGCAAAGGACAGATGGAGGATGTATGCGATGAAGCTTCGGGATTTTCGGGAATTCGGGATTCGCGAGTTTGCAATGCGCAAACTCTTTGCCTCCGGGATTCCCGATATCCCGATGTGCGATGAGCTCCTCCTCCTATGGGTTAGCCCTCCTGACTATTCTATGGCCCATACGACCTCCTCTTTATGGTTGGAGCTTAATCTCTGTTGGGGCTTTGGCGCTTTTGATGTCTCGACACACAAGTCCTTGAGGTCTGCGACAACGCGCCACCTGTATTCCACTATAGTCCTCATCCCCATCGAGAAATCGCATATCGGGATATCGCGATTCCTGCTACCATGTGCGCGGGACTTCCAGTTCCCTGATCCCCAACTCCGCAGGATCTCTCGCCACGTGTCTCTGCTGACAGATGGCTCTTATCTTCTCAGCACTTTTATGGGCCCGAGTTCCCGGATGCTCTCGGCACTTCGCGTCTCATGGAATAACGGAGCTGCCCTTTGAATGTTGAAAATGCGACGGGCGAAACGTCGAGATGGTTAGCCCTCGTGACACGTGCCCCTGGATCGAACGACCTATATTTAGCCTCCAAACAGAAGGGACACCTTTACTGCTAAATGTCTTGCAAATTGGAAACTCTGAGATCCCGATAACCGTTGATCTGCTTCGTGGATGGATCTCGGATGTCAATAACAAAACTTCGCCCGCTCACTTGATCTGCTTCTTGGAAAACAAGAATCCTTCCGAGCTGTGATTGAGCACTTTGTGTGACTAGCGGACCCGAATGCTCCTCGAACCCATGATCAGAATTATTTCTAACATCAGGCTCCATGGGGGATAGAGTCGTCCCTGCGATGCTCTAAGAACTCCTCCTGCAATTCCAGTCACCTTTCTGTTGGGCTATGGGGTCATTATTTGGCCGCAAAAATAAAAATGAAAACAAACTGAGAAACAAAAGGACAATATTTACAAACAAAAGAGTCATCTGAGACTCAAACAAAATATTTTTTCAGGAAATGCCCATTCACTGGGCTGCCGAAAACCTCTTCACCTTCTAAATCTCGCAACCTGTATGTGTTGTTTGAGAAAGGCTCGGAGATTCTGAAAGGCCTAATCCACAGGGCTTCAAATTTGCTATGTTTTCCCTTATCTTGTTTAGGAGCATCCCATTTTAGCATCAGGTCTCCTACCTGGAACTGCTCCTTCTTGGCTTTCCTATCGAAGACCTGCTTGATTTTCTGCTGATGGTCCTGGATCCTGTCCAATGTCTATTCTCTGGCATGCTGGACCTCCACTAGCTGATGAATCCTTCTGATCATGTTATCAGGCTCCTCCTGATGGTCCTGGAGGAATTTCTCTACAGGGATGGCTAGCTGAGAAGGGAAAATAGCTTCGGCTCCGTAAACTAACTGGAAAGGGGAGAGGCCTGTAACTCTTTTTGTAGTCACCCGATCTGCCCATAGGGTGAATTTAAGCTTCGAGTTCCAAGCCCTTTGATTGTCTTCCAACAACCTTTTGATGATTCTTATTAAACTTTTGTTGGAGGACTCTGCTAAACCATTGCCCTGTGGATAATACGGGGTGGAGTGAATCAGCTTAATCCTGAACTGCTCACAGAACCTGGCTAATGGCTCAGACCCGAAAGCGGCTGCATTATCAGTTACAATCTTATTTGGACAGCCAAACCTTGTGATGAGGTCCTCCAAGAATCTGATGATTACCTTGTGGGAAGCGCTCCTGGTGGGAATAGCTTCAATCCACTTGGTAAAGAAATCTATAGCATTCAGGATCCACCTATGCTGCCCACTGGAGGGAGGGTGAATTTCTCCAATCAAATCTAGGCCCCACTGCTGGAAAGGTCCTGAAACTACCACTGGTTTTAACGGCAAAGACCTGAGCTGCTACTTTCCTGCAAATTTTTGACAATTGATGCAGGCTCTGACCCTTTTGCAGACATCGGCGAACATGGTAGGCTAGTAGTATCCAGCCCTAAGGATTTTGTGGGTTGTGGCCCTCCAGAAATGGTGCCCTCCACACAGGCCGCTGTGAAATTCAGTTGCGACCTTCTCGGCCTCTGGTGGACTTATACATTTTAGAAGCACCCCCAGGGGGTCTTTCCAATATAACATTTGATCGATTAGGCAGTATTTGACTACTTTGAGCTTCAAAGCTCTTGCTTTTCTTCTTTGCAGGCCGTCTGGAGGTCGCAGCTCTTGCAAAAAGTATATGACATCCTTATACCAAGGACATTGAGCCAATGGGGGCTCCCTTTGATGATCAATGTCAGATAGCCGATCCTGCTGAATATCTGAGCATTCGCTAATGAAACTTATCCCCAAATCTTGGCAATTTTCTTCAGCTAGCAGCTTGGCTAAGCCTTGCCCTTTGATCAACTTGGTGGGCCTTATTTCCAGGTTGAACTCCAGGATTTTGGCTATCCATTTACTCCTTCTCCCGTCTATGTCAGGCTGAATAAGAATATCTTTAAAAGTAGCCGAGGGGACATAGGCGATGATACTTGATTGCAGAATGTAGGTTCTAAAAGCTTTGAGATCTTTCACCAGAGCATAATCTTGCTTCTCCATAGTGTCATACCTGACTTCGGCATCCCTTAATGCTCGACTGAAATAAGCAACAGGCTGTTCTAACCCACTGTCATTTGCCTGTAATAGAACAGCAGCTACTGTGTCAGGCGAGGCAAAGGAGAAAATAAGGAAATCCTTCGAGTAGTCGGGACTGATAAGCACAGGAGCTTCAGTCAGGGCTTTCTTGATTTGCTCAAAAGAGTGTCACAATTGCGGGGTCCACCTTACTTCATTTTCTTTCTTTAACATAGCTATTATAACCTTTACCTCCTCAGCAAAGTTAGGCACAAACCTCCTTAGGAAATTAATTTTACCGAGGAAAGATTGGACCTCCTTCCTAGACCTTGGGATTGATAAAGCTTGTACCGCCTCAACTCTGTTGGGATCAATCCTGACTCCTTCTGCTGATACTATGTGGCCTAGTAATTTCCCCTCCTGCATGGCGAATAAGAATTTCTTGGGGTTTAATGAAATGCTGAACTTTCTGCACTTCAAGAAAACTTTCCTGAGATGATGATGGTGTTCTACATCAGATTTCAAAAATACTGTGATGTCATCTAGATAAACGACCACAAACTTGTCTTTTTCCCCAACAAAAGCTATGTCCATGGCACGCTAGAAAGTCGCCCCCGCATTCATTAGTCCGAATGGCATCTTAGCATACATGAACGTGCCCCATGGAGTGGTGAACACTGTCTTTTCCCTATCTTCAGGTAGAACAAAGACCTGATTGTAGCCGGAGAAACCATCAATCATAGACATCCTGGAAGCTCTTGTCACCCTTTGCAGTATATGTTCCATCTTTGGCAGGGGGTAGTTATCTTTTCACGAGCTTCTGTTCAGGTTTCTGAAGTCTACACAGAGTTGGATATCTCCATTCTTTTTCCTCACTGGCACCAAGTTAGCCACCCACTCTGAATATCTCAGTGGTACAATGATCTGAGCTTGCAGCAACTTCTTCACTTCTCTCTCCATGATAGGCAGCAACATGGGATTGATCTGCCTCAGCTTCTGCCTGAAAGGCTTTGCCTCTTCCTTTAACGAGATTTTATGTTCGATGAAAGAGGTGTCATAGGTTTTAAGGTCTTCGTAGGTCCAGGCAAACACATCATCAAATCCCTTTAAGAGTCCAACGTATTCAGACCTCTGCTCCCCTGTCAGACTTCTTGACAATTTGACATACTTGGGCTCACTCTCGGTTCCAATGTTGCACTGAATAGTATCAGCGTCCTCCTCCGAGACCTTTCCTTTTACAGACACATCATTATTATCAAAAAGCCTCTCCAAGGGAACAATTCCCCTGGGAATATGGTTGTTGGGCAGCTGTAGAATGTCACACCCAACAATCTTATTTAGAAGATTACCCCCATCGGGCTCTTCCTCTGGGACGGCATCTTGGTCTATGTGCACTTCTGAAAACTTCTCAACAGTTTCCAAGAACCTCTTGACCTCAAGATTGTCCTCGAATACCTTCCAATGTTTGACGTTGTCAGGTGTGGAGGGTCTGTATTTTACTTCCACGTCATATCTGAATTTCGGTGGCAAAGGTACTTTGAAATTGCTAGTCGATGCAACCAAGGAATCCGCCAAGGTGTTCTCCTCTCTTGGGATGAAAGAAATATTAGATGCCGATAAGAAACTATTAACAAGGTCCCAGACCTCATTCCTATAAATCCTGAGTCAAGGATGCTTAGCTTGATAAGCGTTTCTGACCTGCTGGACCACCAACTCTGCATCACCGAACACTGCTATCTCCTGAATTCCCATTTTCCTCGCAGCCCTTAGTCCCAGAACAAGAGCCTCATNAAGCGTTTCTGATCTGCTAGACCACCAACTCTGCATCACCGAACACTGCTATCTCCTGAATTCCCATTTCTCTCGCAGCCCTTAGTCCCAGAACAAGAGCCTCATACTCTGCCACATTGTTGGTAGCTTCAAATTCTAATTTGTATGACAGAGATATGGTTTCCTGAGCAGGCGACACAAAAACTACTCCAGCTCCAGTGCCTTCTCGGGAACAGGCTCCATCAAAAAACATTTTCCAGATTGGGGTGATGGAGAGAGGAACTTCAGGGGAAATGGTGGGCGGTTTTCTAAGTCTCAGAGGCGGCTCTGGGGCATGAGTGAGCTGTAGTAAACTGGAGCCTAAATCAGTGTCTAAGGCAAAGATAGGATGGTTGGTGGGATTGGCTTCATCACTGATTATATAGGCCAATTGAGCTTCCCTATACAGTCTTCTATGCTCTCCTCCGAACACTAGGATAGTAGCATATGTGAGGTCCATCTG
>JASDQU010028410.1:5131-24887 GCA_032191745.1 Picea mariana
GCTGGGTGCTCTTGGACTTCAAATCTAGGTGGTTGATCAACATAAACTTCTTCTTCTAAGAAACCATTCAGGAATACTGACTTGACATCCATCTGGCATACTTGCCATTTGTGTTGGGCTGCTATGGCCAATAGAGTCCTTACAGTGTCTAGTCTTTCTACTGGAGAAAAAGTTTCACTATAATCGGTACTGGGTTGTTGTGAGAATCCTTTGGCAACAAGTCTTGCCTTGTGTTTTTCGATCTACCCTTTTTTATTGAGTTTAGTTTTGTAAACCCACTTGACACCAATACTCTTCTTGTGACTTGGAAAATCAATAAGATCCCATGTCTTGTTCTTCTCAATGGAGTCAATTTCTTGGTTCATGGCTTGAACCCAATGTGGCTCCTTAGCTGCTTCCTTTAAAGATGTAGGTTGACATGACATTAAAGCAAAAAGGTTGTGTTGTTCAAGGTCATCAAACTGCTGATGGATTTCTCTCAAACTTTGAGTTCTCTGATTTTGAATTTTAGAGAATGAGTCTCTATTGGAAGTTGAGTTATCCTGAGAGTTTTCAGGTTGTCTTTATAACTGCAATCTTGGAAGAGTAGTTTGAGGTATTGACTATTCTGAATTTTCTGTGTTTTCAAAACTTAGCAGCAATGGATTTTGACTATCCATCTACTGATTTTTTGATTCATTGCAGGATTAATTTTCCAGAAATTTTACATCTCTGCTGAGAATTAGTTTCTTGGAGATTGGATTGTAGAGCCTGTAAGCTTTATATGTTTCACTATATCCAATGAATATACATTTCTCACTTCTATCATCCAATTTCTTCCTTAATTCGGAAGGTATGTGAGCATATGTTATGCATCCAAATGTCCTTAGATGCACAACATTGAGCTTTGTCCCACTCCATGCTTCATGGGGGACTTTTAGCTTCAGTTTGGTGGTTGGAGATCTATTCAAGAGATAAGCTGAGCAAGCTACTGCTTCAGCCCAAAAATTATTTGACAAACTTTTCTCTTTGAGTAAGCTTCTTACCATGTTCATTATTGTCTGATTTTTCTTTTTAGCCACTCCATTCTGTTGTGGAGTATATCTGGCTGTTGTTTGCATGATAATGCCTTGTGATTTGCAGTATTTCGCAAATTCTTTGGAGTTGTATTCTCCTCCTCCATCTGACCTGAGAGATTTTATATATTTTCCACTCTGTTTTTCATCTTCTTCTTTGGATTCCTTGAATTTTGCAAAAGTTTCAGACTTGTGTCTGAGAAAATAGATCCAGATTTTCCTGCTAAAATCATCAATAAACGTTAGAAAATAAAAGCTACCACCTATTGACTATGTTTGCATTGGTCCACATAGGTCAGTGTATACTAGTTCAAGATGTTGTTTGGCTTGATTTGAGGACTCTGGAAAACTAGTTCTCTTATGTTTTCCAAGTATGCAAGACTCATATGGGGAATTTTGTTCTTTAAAGATGGGAAGACCTTTGACCATGGAGTGCTTCTGAAGAAGGCTTAGACTCTTAAAGGGTAGATGTCCAAATCTTGTATGCCAAACCATTGTTTCATTCAGGGTGGATGCACTTTGTGCGTATGGTTGAATCAAATTTGCAGTTCTGAGTGTAAGGGGAAACATCCTATTCTGAGTCATGTGGATTTCAGAAATCAATTTTTTGCTTGGTATTTTTTCATATATCTTGCAAGATGCTCCCTCAAAAAGTACCTTATAGCCATGTTCAATGAGTTGTCCTACACTTAGCAAATTATGTTTCATATCTGGAACATGATAAACATTGTTTATGTCCTTCTTTACATTTTGTTTAATAATAATAGGTACAGTTCCTTTTCCTTGAATTTTGACTAAGGAATCATCTCCAAGTGTAATATCAGATGAGATTGAAGAATCAATGCATGAAAGTAAATCTTTGTTACCTATCATGTAATTGTTTCATCCACGGCAACCAAAGATCTTTAGGTTGTTCTTCAGACTTGTGACATGAGAGAAACATACCTTTTGAGGTTTCTCCCATATGATTTGACACATGTGCTCTGCCTGAGAGATGATCTGCCTACTTCTTCCGGCATTCAAATTCATAGTGCCCATACTTTTTGCAGTAATAACATTGTATGCTTGTTTTTTCATTTGATCTTCTCCCTCTGCCTCTTTGAGGCTAAAAATTCTGATTCTGGTGTTGTTGTCTGTGACCTTGGAAATTTTGATGCTGGCTTTGTTGTTTGTTACCTCCATTCGAGTGTTGGTCACTTGTAGTACTCCCTCGTCCTTGGTGATCTATGCCTCTTCCTCTGCCTCTCCCTCTGCTAAAGGAGAATTGAGTTTTGAAGGCATTGGCGATTGACTCATCTGTGAGATGCAGTCTGGTCTCATGTGTCACCAAGGAACCAGTCAGTTCATCTGTTGAAAAATGTGACAGATCCTTGGATTCAAGGATTGCTATAACAACCATTTCGAATTTATTTGGTAAAATTACGAGGACTCTCTCAACAATGCGTTGATCAGTGATGGCTTCACTAGTCAATCTGATCTGGTTCACGATTCCCATGACTCTGGTCATAAAATAATCCACATTTTCAGACTTTGTCATTCTTAAAGTCTCGAATTGTGTCCTCAAGGTCTGCAGTTTGACTGTTTTGACCTTGTCATTTCCTTGGTAGGCTGATTTAAGGATATCCCAAGCCTGTTTTGAAGTACTAGCGCCTATGATTTTTGAGAAAATCGAGTCATCCACAAAATTTTGAATCCAGAATTTAGCTTTATTTTCTTTGTTCCTCTGAGTTGCCTGGGCAATTCTATGCTGATTTGTCATGGCGGAAAGGTCTGTTAGATCTGGTTCCACATATCCAAGATCCATTGGATCCCAGCACTCTTGTGCTTGCAAGAAGGATTTCATTCGAAGAGACCAAAACTCATTGTTCTTTCCAAGAAGAATCATACCTTGAGTTGGTCCTAAATTGCTAGACATCGCCATATTTAAAGAATTTGACAAAATAGAAAAAAAAATTGAAAATTTTTTGTGTTTACCTGTTTCTTGTGCTTAAACCAGGTCTGCTAATTTCTTGCAGTGACTTCGAAACTCTACGATTCCAGCTTTCGCGAGTTTCATCTTCACGAGTTTGGACTTTGTGATTCTGACTTTGGGACTTCGTTATACAAGTCCTCCGAACTCTTGTCTCTCCAACTTCCTATTTCCGAAATACCGAAGAGAGTTTAACAGCCTTGGATTGGCCCTTGGTCTCCATTCAATGTGATTACACACCTAAATGTTAAAGCGCTAACGACTTTTTGTGATTCAGAGAATAGCGATGCCTGTGCCAGTTCTGTCCCTCAATTTATCGAAATCTAAAATATCCTGGTGCCTATTCAAACACCTTTTCAGGATTTCACTTTTTGGGACTTTCAATGTTGAGTTGCCCGACTTCTTATCTCTTGGATGGTAGAAATGCCGAAATGACCTTTATCGCATTAGCCCCTTGAGCTATGCCTTGGTCCATGTGACCACTACTCATAAGACCACAATATTATTTCATGGTTTCGCGACTCAAGCGCCTAATCTTCTATCCTCTTGACCCCCAAAATACCAATACGCAGAATGTTGAAATGGAAAACTGTCCTTCTACTTTCGAAAAATCTCCCGAAATCCTGGATTACTGCCACGCATCTCCTCAAGATGGACGATCCTCCTGCGTTTCGTGATTTTGCGATTTCGCGACTTGCGACTCCCAGTGACACAAATCCCCTATCAACTTGAAACCCCGGTAGCTGAAATACCGACGGTTTCCTCGATCTCTGCCATGTGTCCCAACGAATGGACGTCTGTGATCTTTTCGGGATTTTGGGACTTTCGCCATGGAGTGTCTCGACCTTCATCAACAAGACCTTCGATATCCCGAACTCTGAAATGATGAAATTTTGATGGCGCTTGGATTTGTTGCCACCTGTCCTCTGAGATGGACGGTTCACAATCCTTTCAGGATTTCGCAATTCGTGATTTTGGGATTTCACGATTTTGCGTATTAGGGTTTGGAGTGCACTCCCCTTTGCTCGTCCAACTCCTGATTCCTGATTTTGTGATAGAGTTAGATCAACGACTCATGATCTTTCTTGATCCAACAGTCCAGAATGTATCAAACTTTCACGATTCACGAATTCTCATGACAGTCTTTTGACCTTTACACCCTGCGAGTCAGCGAAATGCCGAGATCTCGCCACGTGTCCCTTGGTGGATGGTCCTAACGATTTCATGACTTTGCAAGTTGAAATTTCTCCTGTGCACTCCAGAGGACTAAGCCTCATGCACTTTCTCACGAATCCAACGACTGTCGGTCGTCTGCATGAAATCTAATGGCTGAAATTCTTTCGCCTTTTCTGCGCTCTCCTTGTCACTTCTGAACTGGATTTTTACCTCAAATCTTTTCTCAGAATGGATCTTACGGCTGCGACGACTGTTCTTTGCTCCTTGACATGATCTTTTCTATCTTTGCAAAGATTTTCTCCTGCGGAAGAAAAATTCGTGAATCTTTCAAAGATTTGAAAGAATTTCACGAGTTCTTTGAAGCTTACTGTTCTCTGCAACAATCTTTGACGGATTTGAGATAATTCTATAAATTCTTTCAACGATTCTACCTTCTTTAGCAATCTTTCACGAATTTGAACAAATAACCTTGAATTCTTCAATGTTTCTGCCTTCTGAAGCTTTTCTTCATGAAGCTTTGACGAATCTTGAAATTGTCACGATTATTTAAACTTTCTCCTTTCTCCTGTTTCTGCTTCCTCGATCTTTTGAATGTATAGCTCTCTACTTCCTCTGCAAGCTTCCTACATTGATCTTTTGAGAGTATTACAGACATCTCTCCAAGCATTGTGAAAATTCTGTGTCGCGTGCTCTCGTGATCTGTGTAATATCTGCGCTGTGAAGATCGTGTTGCTCTCTAGCCTGTGTGAAGAGGCTTATTGTTGAAGCTCTGATACCATGATAAATTGTGAAGAAAGAAATGCAGAGAGAAAAGAACAGAGAGGAAATAGTATTCAGTATATTGAGAATTTAAGGAGAAAGTACAATGAGAAGAGTTAATGAAGAAGTACTGATGCAAAAGGAAAATAGCTGAGCTAAATAGGATCAAGCAAATAAAAAAAAAGAAGTATAGCTGGCCAGGACAGCTAGCAGTGTATAGTCAGCGTGTTGAGGTTACATTATATTTAACATAGGTAAAGGGTACTAGTTTTTGCCTCATACTACATGAGCACATGATGCTAGGAAATACCAGTTAACGTCGAAGGAAAGATGTTGATGCCATATAGAAAGCCAAAATGAATTCAAACACTAAGTTATTCAGACCTGGGCTACAAAGGCAGGGTTCATATTATGAAAGTATGCATGATGCATGTTAGACTGTCACCAATACTCTCCAAAAGAACATAATCCCCAACTATTAAAGTGATGGACGTGGTTGGCATACCTCACAACTATTTATCGCTTAGTAATCTTGGAGATGAACTTGGTTGCAATGTGACAATCTGCCCAGTCAATCTCTCCAACGATGCATAGATATCCTCTGTTTGTGGGTGTGTTTGGTCTCCCAGAACAAAGGCATGCACCCTACTCTTAACCTCAGTCCAACTAAATCCAGGGTCTTTTCTCACTCCTCCATCTTTCATCATTTTTCTCACTTTTGTTGCAGTTTCCACCTGCCAGCTGCAGCATAGATGTTGGACAGAGTTACATATGTTGCAACATCTTGTGGGTCCAACTCAATTAGACATTCTGCAACGTGTTTTCCTACCTCTAGGTTTCCATGAACTCTACAGGCTCCAAGTAGAGTCCGGCATACAAAAGCATTAGGTCCAAATGACATATCATTCATCAAGTTCTCGGCTTTTTCAAGTTGGCCAGCACGGCCTAGAAGGTCCACCATACATGCATAATGCTCCACACCTGGCACTCTACCATGATCCAACCTCATTGAAGAATAGTATTGCCAACCTTCATCCACCAGGCCTGCATGGCTGCATGTAGAAAGAACACCAACAAATGAGATCTCATTTGGCTTATGCATCTGGATTACATCTACTCAAAGAGATTAAGTGATTCCATACATCGTCCATGCTAGGCATATCCTGTGATCATGGCATTCCATGAGATGGTACTCGACAAAGCATAGCATCGAACAACTTAAGTGCATCATCTATAGTGCCACATTTGGAATACATGGTGACAAGTCCATTGTCCACAGTCATATCTGGCACAGATGTCATCTTGATGATTTGTGAGTGGACCTGCTTTCCCTGTTCCAGATTTTCAAGGCTAGCACAAGCTCTAAGGAAACTGGCAAATGTGAACTGATTAGGCTTCATGCCTTTTATTTGCAAAAGATCTTTAAGGCTTCCTTGCCATGTCCAATCTGCGCACATGCTACAATCATTGCATTCCATGAGACCACATCTCTCTCTGGCATTTCAACAAAAGATTTAGATGCCTCCTCTATGTTCACACAACTGGCATAGTAGAGCATTTCCGACTAATACATCTAGCAAAACGCTGGTTTTGATCACCCACACATGAACTTGATGCAGGAATTGTGGGTTGGTGAATGCACTAAGAACACTTGCAATAAATCTAGGTCCTCTCGAATTATGGGAGCCACTCTAGATATTAAAAATAACTATTAGCAATCCACAATTCCTACATCTCTCTAGAAACATATTATCCACTCATATCTATCTTGCAAGCATGAATATTCCAAATATTTTCTTCAGCATGCATAAAATTCTTATATATGGATTTGAATGTGATGCATAAAATGCTTATATGGATCTTGCAAGTATAAATATTCCAAAATTCTTGTTGAGCATGCATGAAATTCTGATATATGAATGTGGATGTGATGCATGAAATTATTATATGTGAATTT
Source organism: Picea mariana (assembly GCA_032191745.1). NCBI lineage: Eukaryota > Viridiplantae > Streptophyta > Pinopsida > Pinales > Pinaceae > Picea > Picea mariana. The sequence continues at coordinate 12,048 of JASDQU010028410.1, forward strand.
GAATCTACGAGATAAAATATGTAACAACATGGTGAGTTGGGTGTATGAATATTGTCCACTTTCTTTAGGTAATCCCCTTAAAAAAGTAAGCACGTGATGTCCTCCTTTTTTATTAAGAGCGCCCATCCTACAAGTTTGTACGACTACATGTCTTTTATTCAATGCAATAATAGTATCATGCTTCTACTCGTTACATTTAAATTTTAACTTTGTAGCATGTTTTTTCTGTCAGAACTTTTACTATTTTTATAATTTATCAAAATGTTTGAATATTTGAAGTGTAGATCAATGTTGCAATGGGTATAGATATTAAACTCAGGTTGAAAATCACAAATTCATACAGATTTTACAAAATTAAAATTTCATAATTCAAAATATATGGTTAAGAATTTCAAAACTCTTTTTCTATGAATATGATGAATATGAGTAAACTTTAGAATTTTGCATTGAGAGCATCTAGGTGCTTTACATCCCACTATGAGTGAGATGTTAGGCATCCACGTGCTCTACAAAGAAATATGAGGGAGATGTTGTTGCACCTAGAGTAGCTAGTTGCTCTACAACCTAGTATGGGGGAGATGTTGATGTTATAAGGTTCTCTTTATGTTATTGAGCAAGCCCAATATGGAGAAGCAATTTTCACTTAAGGTTATATTAAAAAAAAAGTCCTATAATTTAAAAAAAAATTAACAATAATAAAAATAAAGTTGGCTCAATTAAAAGAAAACAACCAAAACATCTAAAATATTAATTCCTTCCTAAGACACTAAGAAATTTGATCCCTTTCCCTACTTGATAGATTTTATATGAAAAATTATCAAAGTAAAACATTATATAATATTATTTTTTCTAAAATAATCTGAACTAATATGAACATAATATTATTTTTTCTAATCAACCATATATTTGAAATGAATGGAATCTATGAGTATGCACAAATTCATGAGAAATTAATACATGTAACATATAAGATAGGGATAATGTGCACCCCTAAAATAAAATTATAAATAAACAAAAAAAATTACATGTCCTTCACATACTTATCTTTTTAAGGATGAAATTTTACCTTGATCTTTTTTTATTTTGAGATTTTTGAATGGTTGAAAATATCATGGAGAGATTTACATCTATGATATTTTAAAGTTTTGAGATTTTTATATAATTGTTTCTATTTTCAACGGAAAAGAATATTATTTTTTACATAAAAATGAATCTTTTGTATTTTTTTTATATTTTTTCCCCCAATCTCATAATGACACATATATTATGTTTATGGAAAAAACATATCATTTGTAGGGCATGTGTGGTGATTATGGACCCTGTGGATGTTCCATCTGACTAGAAATAATAGTTTAGCACCTCATACATTTATTTTCATGCTTAAAATGTGGCTACGGCCAGAAGACCCCTCTATCATTTGTAATCTTCATATTTTCACACATATTATGCTTATGGGACAAAGAATCCCTTTGTAGGGCCCATGTGCATAATCAATGAGCCTTCAAAGTGTGTTTTAATCCCTAATGTAATATTGTCACCTTGTGGACCATGTATAGGGCACTAAGACCCATTAGTGATTCACAAAATATTGTAATGGTGCCCATATTACACCCGTGGGCCAATGATTCCCTTTAAAAGGCCTTTGTGGTGGTTTGGGACCCTATGAATGGTCTATTAACCCTAAAATCATACTTTAGGGCCTAAAATATTGGTGTTCCTCCTTAGACCATGGCCATAGCTTGTATACATTTCCATGCAAAGTGAAACCTTGTAATGACACCTATATTACACTTATGGTCAAAATATTCTATTTATAGGGTTTATGTTGTGGTTTTGGACCCTATGCATGGTCCATGAGTCCTAAAAGCATTGTTTAGGCCTTAAAAGCATATTTTAGGCCCTAAGATGTCATTGGACCACATCTAAGACATTGTGAAGGTCCATCTTTAGTGTGAAAAAACTTGTAATGGTTTTCCTATGACACCTACAAGTGAAAGATTCCCTTTCCATTACCTTTGTCGTGGTTTTGTTTACCATGTGCATGGTTCATGAACTCTAGAAAGCACATTTCAATCCATAATACATTATTTTTCATGATCAAATCATGTTGAGTCTTCAACACTCAATTCTAACATATGATGTCCTCCTTTTTTATTGAGAGTGCCCATCCTACAAGTATGTATAACTACATGTATTCTATTCAATGCAATAATATTATCATGCTTCCACTGGTTACATTTAAATTTTAACTTTTTAGGTCCAAAGCGTTCAATCTTACAGGTATTTTCTGTCACAACTTTTACCATCATTTCAATTTATCAAAATGTCTGAATATTTGAAGTGTAGATCAATGTTTCAATGGATAGATTTGTTGGCAATGCTTTGTATGGCTATTAGACTCAAGGTTTGAAATTTTTGACGTGAAAATGAAAAATTCATAGGGACTTTACAAAATTAAAATTTCATAATTCAAAATATAAGGTTAAGAATTTCAAACCTCTTTGTCTATGAATGTGATGAATATGAGTAAATTCAAGATTTTTGCATTGAGAGTATCTAGGTGCTTTACATCCCACTATGGTTGTATGAGGGAGATGTTGTTGCACCTAGAGTAGCTATATTCAATGGTTTAATGGTTAAGAACATGTTCATAAGTGATAGGGGTAACAAATACCTACAAAATTGTCCCACAAAAAAGGAGGTCTCATAACTGAGTGTCAGTGTTAGAGGAGTTCAATTGTAAATTCGGCCAAAGACAATTTAAACAAAATCCTTAAATTATAGGTTGAATGTTAATGAAAAATATGAAGACCTAAATATAACAAAAGGTATTTTATTTAATTTTAAATTCTACATTTGGACCTGTAAAGTTACTTATAGTTAAATTCTTTTAAAATGAATAAGATAATAAAAAGTTACAAGTAAAAAAATATATTATTATTATTTTTGTTTATGATATCTTTGAAAGAAAAATAAATAAAAATGAGAACATAATATTATTTTTCCTAATAAACTATATATTTGGAATGAATCGAATCTATTTGTATGCACAATTTCATGATAGATTAATAGACAATTTACTAGGAATGAATTGAATCTATGTGTATGCACAATTTCATGAAAGATTAATACATGTAGCATATTCAAAATTATCCCGAAGATAGGAATATTGATCAAGATTTTAAAAATTGAAGTTTTCCATACCCAAGTTGAATATAAGGTAGCCAATTCCTTAAGAACCTTGGTAAATAGAAATTAACCCTTGAAGAAATATTTGAACTTTAAATAATGTGCATGAGTCATATAATATGTACCCGTAAGAGAGTATGGTGAGGTGTGCTAGGCTTAGAGAAACACATGAAAACAATAAACAAGACAACTTTCATCTTGAAATTAAAACTCACTCACATGCACATGCAAGTACAAACAATTACTCACTCACAAGCACATGATGAGACCTTGATTATGGTTTTAGAACATATAGGTAATCATAGCTTTTAAAATGACAAGGTACTATCAAAGTTATTATTTTACAAAAAATATTCATATTTTTAGGACGAAGCATTGACAATGGAATACAAGTCTCTTAATTTAAGATTTCTTCATAATATCCCTGAGGAAATTGCATACATGGAGTATCGAGAGATATCTTGACCAAAAATGTTCACTTTCATAGACAGAGACCCATTCCTCCACCACAGCTCCAGGTTCATCACTATGGTATCCACCACATCGGTTGCCCTCCGGAAGACATTGGGTCTTTCTCCATGAGGTACAAACTAGGTATTATGGTGAGTGTCATTTCAATATTTGAGGCATTTGAGTTTGTTGCATATATTACTGCTTTTGATTATGTAATGCTTGCTTGGACATTATGCTCTTTTCCCTGTTTTACTTTGGTTGTTGACAATGTGCCCTAGAAATGGTGTCACCCTTAGGGATAAGTTTGCTACTGGTAATCCCTCTTGATGAGTCAACGTGCCATTCCCAACCATACTTGTCAATTTCCACAGTTCATCCCCTCATATCCTCACCTTTTAGGATTTTCGGGTATACTGACCCAAGAAGGAGTTATCCCTCATTTCATGGGAAGAAGGGGTTGAAGGCCTATAGGATTGTAGCTAGAAAAAGATAAAATCAAATCATTAACCTTCTATATGCTCTCCCAGGCATATCAAGGACAATGAAATTTCTCTCATAAGAAACTTATGGGACCCGTGAAAAATGACTAATAATAAAATGCCAACCAAGGTGGAGCATGTGTTGGAACTATCTTTAATGCTTAGGTATAGAAGCCCCACACATGTTTTCAACTTAGGGAAGCACAATGTGACCAGGGTAGAGTCAAGGTTGGCATTGTTTTTCATCCTTAGGTAGAAACTCCACCTTGGCTTCAACATTGAAACATCCTAAAAGAATAAAAAGGAAATAAATGGGCTTGGAAAAAGGTTGGATTGAAACAAATATGCAACACACCCTTCAAAAAGGAAGACATAAATGAGACACTACAACCCCTTGTATGTTATGAACCCTATTCCAAAAAACCTCCCCCCCATCCATGAAACCTCATCCACATGACTTAGAAAGAGGTCCCCTCGGGCATGTACAAACATTTTCACAAGTACTCAAAGACTTAGAAACTATTGACTACTATTCAGACTTGTTTCCAACCATATTTCCATATAGAAACTTTACTTATAGGGGCATCCATTCATAAGTATATTTTTCCTTTTCATTTTCCCCTAGGTTCACCCACAATTTCCCCCTTGAGGTGATCCCATCACCTCTAGAGTGACGAGATTACATATGTGAGATGAAAATGGATACATGTTCTCTTATTTGTCACCATATTGTGGTTTGGTTTGAGATTTTCCCAACCTACAACTTGTGTGATATCATTTTGGCGTCGTTGTTGGGGAGGATTTTAAATCCTCTTTCAAACCCTAAGGATACTTTGACAAGTTATCCCAAAACATTTCCCTAGCTTTCCTCACGACTCCACTTGAAGGAAATTCCCCTTCCTCCTTTGATGAGATCTTCTTAAAAATCATTTGGCAACTCCACATTTCAATAATCTATCTTCCCTTAAGACCTTTCCTCTAGGGAGGTTCCATAAATGTGCATTTATGGAAGTGTGCATATACATAAGCCACCTTTTGTAAATGTGCATTTACTGAAGGAAACTTCCATATATATTTACGAAAGGAAGCTTCCGTATATGCACACTTATAGGGAAGATGACTTCCATGAATGTGCATTTACTGACGACAACTATCATATATGCACAATTACGAAAGTGAGCATATATGGAATTTGTCTTCTGTAAATGCACATTTACAGATGAAATCTTTTGTATATGTGCATATAAAAAATCTCGCATATGTGGAAGTCACCTTTCATAAATACACATTTATAAATGACAACTTTCATATATGTGCATATATGAAAGTGGGCTTACCTATATGCGTGTTTTCGTATATGTGCATATATGAAAGTGGGCTTACCTATATGTGTGTTTCCATATATGTGCATATACATAATCCAACTTTCATATATGTCCATATACGGAAGTGACCAACTTTCGTATAAGCGCATATACATAGATCGACCACTTCTCTATATGTGCATATATAGAAGATGACCACTTGCGTATATGCGCATATATGAATGTGGTCGGATTTCGTATATGGACATATATAAAAGCCAACCATTTTCGTATATGCACATATACAGAAGTGGTCAACTTCCTTATATGCGCATATACGAAAGTGGTCAAATTTTGTATATGTGTCGTATATTCAACATAAAGAAGTTGATCACTTTTGTATATGCACATATACGGAAGATGACCACTTCCGTATATGTGCATATACAAAAGTGGTCAACTTCCAAATATATACATATATGAAAGATGACCATTTTCGTATATGTTCTTATACGGAAGTGGTCGACTTCCATATATGCCCATATACATAAGTGGTCAGATTCTGTATATGTGTATCTATGAAAGTGGTCAAATTCCATATATGCGCATATATGGAAGCTACCACTTCCATATATGCACATATATGGAATATGACCACTTCCGTATATGCGCATATACCAAATATGACCACTTCAGTATATGCGCATATACAAAAGCCGATCACATTCATATATGTGCATATACACAAGTGGTTGACTTATGTATACACACATATAGGGAAGTGGTCGGCTTATGTGTATGCGCATATACGAAAGTTGGTCACTTCCATATATACACATATATGGAATTGGTTGGCTTTTGTATATGTACATATGTGGAAGTGGTCGATTTTTGTATATGTGCATATACAAAAGTCGACCACTTTCATATATGCTCATATGTGGAAGTTGGCCACTTCTGTATATGTGCATATGCAAAAGTTGTCAACTTCCATATATGCACATATACGAAATCCATATACAAAAGTGGTTGAATTCCGTATATGTGCATATACAAAAGCCCATCACTCCCATATATGCATATATACAGAAGTGTTTGACTTCGGTATATTCACATATATGGAAGTGGGTCACTTCCATATATGAGCAATGCACATATATAGAAGTGGTCAATTTCGGTATATGGCCATATTTGGTATATGCACATATACAAAATCTAATCACTTCTATATATGTGCATATACAGAAGTGGTCAACTTCCATATATACGCATATATGGAAGTGTCATGCTTCCATATATGTGCATATGCAGAAGCGGGCCACTTCTATGTATGCGCATATACAGAAGTTGATCCATTCATCCGTCGTGAAGTAACATGAACCATAGATCCAATGGTGTTCAGGAGTCCCCTTAGCTTTTGGATCTATGCTGAGGTAACTTCGATGAAGCCTCAATTCGGGAGAATAGATATGTTACAACCTCAAACTCCCTGAATTTCGAAGTTACGAAGTGATGGGAGTCGTGGATCTAGGGAGTTCAATACAGACCCCTCTTAATCATTCGATCACCGAGAGGAGGGACCCATGTATAGTACTTCAGCTAAGTCCTACTTTGGGAGAGTGGAGCGGCCATAATGGTGAAACCCCCGAAGCTCAAATTTACAAAGTGATGAGGACCATAGATCTAGGGATCCTTCGGGTTCTTCCTTGGCCGTTGGATTTATACCAAGGGAATCCCAACGTTGACCAGTTCCAGAGAAAGGGGGTGGTAAGTGAGTGGAGAACCCAAATGCCAAAGTCACGAATCAATGAGAACCATCGATCTAATGATCCTTCATGATATTCCCTGGCCATTGGATTTATACCAAGGTTAGTTCAAAGTTGACCACTCCAGGAGAAAGGAGGAAGTTACACCACAAATTTTCCCGAACGTCGAAGTTACAAAGTAATGGAGGCCATCGATCCAAGGGTTACATGGACACACCATTCCCATGGCAGTACCTTTGGAGATAAAGAATTCGAGACTCCAGAGGACATGCATATATAAAATAAAAGGGACGGTCATCACCTAATGTTGAATTCTCCGCTAGCATGTGTGTTATATGAGGATTGAGTCTCACCGTTGGTTTGGACGCTGAAGGGACCTTCTATGTGGGAGGTAGGTAGGAACCTGAATATGGTATGAACGAGTTAGATCCACGATGATTCCACGTGGCTCTCAACTAATAATTCCCTAAGAACTTCGGGAGGCCGTATCCTACAATCTAGAGGTCAGCTTAGAGCTCAGTAATAGTCATGAGAAAGCTATGGGCAAGTAGAAAATTATGAAGACCTTAGAGATATCATTTGAGATGGTTAGAGTAATAGAAATTTTGATGTGCCATCCCTAGAAAGGGTACATAGGGGTCAGATGTGTTACACGACCACTTCTGTATATACGCATATATGGAAGTGACAGGATTTGACATGTGCACATATACAAAAGTCGACTACTTTCGTATATGGATTTTGTATACATGAATATATGGAAGCCGACCACTTTTGTATATGCACATATACAAAAGTGTCCAACTTCCACATATGAGCATATATGGAAGTGTTTGAATTTTGTATATGCACATATACGAAAACTGACCACTTCCATATATGTGCATATACAAAAGCCGACCAATTTCATATATGTGTATATACGGAAGTGACCAACTTTTGTATATGTGCATATAGGAAGTCGACCACTTCCATATATGACCATATACAAAAGTCGAACACTTGTGTATATGTGCATATATGAATGTGGTTGACTTCTGTATATGCGCATATATGAAAGACGACCATTTTCGTATATGCGCATATACAAAATTCGTCAGCTTCCATAGATGCACATATATGGAAGTGGTTAACTTTAGTATATGTGTCATATATGAAAATATTGGGATGTTGACCACTTCTGTATAAGCTCATATAAGAAAGCTGACCATATACAAAAGTTGACCCTTCCGTATATGTGCATATACGGAAGTGGTCAATTTTCATATATGCACATATACAAAAGTGGTGAGCTTCCATATATGTGCATACACAAAAGCCGACCATTTCCGTATATGTGATTATATGGAAGAGGTCAGCTTTTGTATATGTGCATATACGAAAGTGGTTAGCTTTTGTATATGCACATATATGAAAGTGGTCAGCTTCCTTATATGTGCATATAAGAACTGGTCAATGTGGATATATGGAAGTGGTCGGCTTCTGTATATGCACATATATGGAAGGAGTTGGCTTCCATATATGCACATATAAGGAAATGGTCTGCTTTTGTATATGCACATATACAGAAGCTAAGCACTTTCGTATATACACATATACGGAAGCTAACCACTTCTGTATATGCACATATACGGAAGCTAACCACTTTTGTATATGCGCATATACCGAAGTTGGACATATACCGAAGTTGACCACTTCTATATATGTGAATTGCGCATATAAGGAAGTGACCCGCTTCTGTATATGCGAATATACCAAAGTCGACCAATTCTATATATATGCATATATGGAAGTGGCGAGATTATGTATATGCACTTATACAAAAGTCGACCACTTTCGTATATGAGTTTTGTATATGTGCATATACGGAAGCCGAAAAATTCTGTATATGTACATATACGAAAGTGGTCAGCTTCCACATATGAGCATATACGAAAGTGGTCGACTTTTGTATATGCACATATATGAAAATCGACCACTTCCACATATGTTCATATACAAAAGCCAACCAATTATGTATATGTGTATATACGAAAGTGACCAACTTTCGTATATGTGCATATATGAAAGCCGACCAATTCCCTATATGTGCATATACAGAAGATGAATACTTGCGTATATGCACATATATAAATGTGGTTGGCTTCCTGTGAAAATATGAAATGCGACCATTTTCGTATATGTGCATATACTGAATTGGTCATCTTTGGTATATGCGCATATAAAGAAGTGGTTACCTTTTGTATATGCGCATATATGGAAGTGGTCAGCTTTTGTATATGCTCATATATGAAAGTTGACCACTTTCGTATAGCCACATATACAGAAGTTGACCACTTATGTATTGCACATATATGGAAGTTGACCACTTCTATATAAGCACATATACAAAAACAATTGGCTTCTGTATATGCAAATATATGAAATTTGGCTACTTTTGTATATGCACATATATGGAAGATAACCACTTTCATATATGCACATATACGGGAGTGGTCAGCTTTCGTATATGTGCATATAAATAAGTGGTCAACTTATTTGTGTGTACATATATGATACATATACGAAATTTGACCACTTCCATATATGCGCATATACCGAAGCTGACCACTTATGTCTATGCATATATACGAAAATGGTCGTCTTTCGTATATGCGCATATCCAAAAGTCGACCAAATTCATATGTGCACATATACGCAAGTGGTCGTCTTCTATATATCTAGATCTAAGGAAGTGGTCGACTTTCATATATGAACATATACAAAAGTTGGGCACTTCCGTATATGCACATATATGAAAGTTGGATTCTGTATATGCACATATATGGACACACACATATAGGGAAGCCCACTTTCATATATGCACATATATGAAAGTTGTCATCTATAAATGCGCAATTATGAAAGGTGACTTCCATATATGCGTGTTTTTGTATATTCACATATACGAAAGCTTTCATCTGTAAATGTGCATTTACAGAAGACAAATTTCATATATGTTTTTTTTCGTAAATGTGCATATATGACAATTGTCATCAGTAAATGCACATTCATGGAAGTCAGTTTCTGTATAAGTGCGCATATATGGAATCTTCCTTTCATAAATATATATGGAAGCTTCCTTCCATAAATGCACATTTACGAAAGGTGGCTCCTATATATGTGAGCTTCCATAAATACACATTTATGGAACCTCCTTAGAGGAAAGGTCTTAAGGGAAGATAGATTCTAGGAAGGTGGAGTCGCCAGATGAGTTTTAAGAAGATATCATCAAAGGAGGAAGGGGAATGTCCTTCAAGTGGAGTCGTCAGGAAATCTATGGAAATGTTTTGGGATATCTTGTCAAAGTGTCGTTAGGGTTTGGAAGAGGATTTAAAATCCTTCCCAACAACGACACCAAAATGTTATCACACGACTTGTAGGTTGGGAAAATCTTGAACCAAACCACAATATGGTGACAAATAAGAGAACACATATCCACTATCATCTCAAATAGGTAATCTTGTCACTGTAGAGGTGATGTGATCACCTCAAGGGGGAAATAGTGGGTGATCCTAGTTGAAAATGAGAAGGAAAAAGATACTTATGAATGGATGCCCCTATAAGTCAAGTTGATAGGTTTAAATAGGGTTGAAAACAAGTCGTAATAGTAGTCGATGGTTTCCATGTCTTTGAGTACTTGTGAAAAGTGTTTGTACATTCCCGAGGGGACCTCTTTCTGATTCATGTGGATGAGGTGTCATGGATGGGGGGGTATGGGATTTTTGGAATAGGGTTCATAACATACAAGGGGTTTTAGTGTCTCATTTATGGGTGCCTTTGTATAGGATGTGTTTCAACTTTGTTTCAATGCAACCTTTTTCCAAGACCATTTATTTCCTTTTATTCTTTTAGGATGTTTCAATATTGAAGCCAAGGTGGGGATTCTACCTAAGCATGAAAAATAGTGCCAACCTTGACCCTAACCTCGTCATATTATGCTTCCCTAAGTTTAAAACATGTGTGGGGCTTCTACCTAAGCATTAAAAATAGTTCCCACACATGCTCCACCTTGGTTGGAATTTTCTTATTAGTCATTTTCCACGAGTCCCATAAGTTTCTTATGAGAGACATTTCCTTGTCCTCTATATCCCTGAGAGAGCATATAGAAGGTTAATGATTGGATTTTATATTTTTCCAGCTACAATCCTTTGGGCCTTCATCCCCTTCTTCCCATGAAATGAGGTACAACTCCTTCTTGGGTCAGTATACCCGAAAATTCCAAAAAGTGAGGAGATGAGGGGATGAATTGTGGAAATTGACAAGCATGGTTGGGAATGGCATGATGACTCATCAATATAGATTACTAGTAGAAAACATATCTCTAAGGGTGACCCACTTTCTATGGCACAATGTCAACCACCAAATTAAAACGGGGCAAAGAGCATAATGTTCCAGAAAACATTACATAATAAAAAGCAGTAATAGATGCACCAAACTCAAATGTTTGAAATATTAAAATGAAACGCACCATAATACCTGGTTTGTACCTCATGGAGCAAGACCCAATGTCTTCTAGAGGCCAATTGATGTGGTGGATATCGTCGTGATGAACCTGGAGTTGTGGTGGAGGAGCGGGTCTTTGTTTATGCAAGTGAACATTGTTGGTCACGATTTCTCTCGGTAGTCCATGTATGCAACATCTTGAGGGATATTATGAAGAAATATTAATTTAAAAGAATCTTATGCTATTGTCAATGCTTCGTCCTATACGTATGAATACTTTTTGTAAAATAATAGCTTTGATAGTACCTTGTCATTTTAAAAACTATGATTACCTATATGTTCTAAAACCATAAACAAGGTCTCAACATGTGCTTGTGAGTGAGTAGTTATTTGTTCTTGCATGTGCATGTGAGTGAGTTTTAATTTCTTGATGTAAGGAATCATGTTTATTGTTTTCATGTGGTTCTCTAATCCTAGCATGCCTCACCATCCTCTCTTATGGGTACATATTATATGACTCATGCACATTATTTAAAGTTCAAATATTTCTTAAGGGGATAATTTCTATTTACCAAGGTGCTTAAGGAATTGGCTACTTCATATTCAACTTGGGTATGGAAAACTTCATTTTTTTAAATCTTGATCAATATTCCTACCTTTGAGAAAATTTCGAATAATCTACATATATTAATCTTTCATGAAATTGTGCATAGACATAGATTCAATTCATTCCTAGTAACTATGTATTAATCTCTCATGAAATTGTGCATACAAATATATTAGATTCATTCCAAATATATTTTTATTAGGAAAAATAATATTATGTTCTCATTATTATTTATTTTTCTTTCAAATATATCATAATTAAAAATAATAATAATAATTTTTTTACTTGTAACTTTTTATCATCTTATTCATTTTAAAAGAATTTAACTATATATAACTTTATAGGTCCAAATGTAGAATTTAAAATTAAATTAATTACATTTTGTTATATTTAGGTCTTCATATTTTGCAATAACATTCAACTTATAATTTAAGGATTTTTTTTTTTTAAATTGTCTTTGGCAGAATTTACAATTGGACTCTTCTCACACTGGGTTGTGTGAGACCTCCTTTTTTGTGAGACAATTTTGTAGGTATTTTTTACCCCACTTATCAACA
>JASDQU010028411.1:16234-27770 GCA_032191745.1 Picea mariana
TGTTACGCTGATTAAACATAAACTTTAACACAGTATAAGTACATTAATGAAGGAACAGGAATGATGTTTAAACTATCATTCAATAAAAATATACACATGCATATCTTATCCAAATGCGAAAGCTCCAAACTTGTTGTCCCACGTGCGCTCCGTCCAACTTCCGCTTGCCAACCAATGTGACCTCACCGGTACCTGCCAGCCAATGCTAGGGATACTCTTATTCCCCTTGATCTCGTCGAGCTGCAAAGGGGCCATGCACACAATACCAAAGAATGATAGAACCTAGCTCACCTCGCAAGGTTGAGCTGCCACTCGTTACCCGAGCTGGGTATCCCAACTCCCACAAGCGAAAGTTCAGTCAAGATAAAATTTCAGCAGTGTAACGTTACACAAAACAATGAGATCCATACTCCTCATCCTACATCCTTTTTATAGAGTTTTCAAGTAATTAGTTTCGAAAATTCTCATTAAATTTCTTTTTAATTTAATTAATTTCGAAAAACCTCCTCCATACACATGTCGCCCGATCCCCTAGTTGGACCAGAAAATCAATATTATTAATTAAATAAATGTTCCTATTTCCCTCATCCACCTAAGAGCATTCTTAAAAACGCTCCTCAGTATCCTAAAATTCCCTAACACTTCTTAAATGACTTAGGCCTTACTTAATTCCTAGTTGAGTTCATAATTAGAAAGTTCCAATGGAAAGATTCCTTACTAAGTTAGACATTCAGTGTTTTCTTTAAGTTTCCCCTTTTCTTTAAGTTTCCTATTTCTTTTAAGTTTCCCTTTTTCTTTAAGTTTCTTATTTCTTTTAAGTTTCCCCCTTTTTCCTTTTTAACTAAAAAAAAATCAATTTAGCAAGTGTAGATAAAACAAACATTTACCCTTTTTCCTTTTTAATTAAAAATTAATATAGCAAATGTAGATAAAAACAACCATTTACTCTCTTTTGTTTTTAACTAAAAATTAAATTAGAAAATGTATATAAAAACAACCATTACCCCTTTTTTAAAATTTAATCCTCCATTATAATTTTGACTTTAATAAATAAGTTTGAATTTATTAACCCCCTTCTTGTTACATGTTTATTTATTATTATTTTTTTGACCACATGTTCTACTTAGACCTAGGTTTTAATTTCACTAGGCTTGGCGACATTTTTTAATTAGGAAAAAATTGTTTTTAAACCTTACTTATCACATCATTCATTTTAAGGTTGTTTAGGTCCTAAGTAGGCATAATTTTCTAGGAACTATATTTATTCACTTACGAGTTAAAATCGTGACGTGCCCTTCAGGACACACTAAGTTCTCCAAGGGTGCCACTTGCCTCTTTCCGTTTTATTTGTGTGACATGCCCTTCAAGATGCACTACGTGCTGCAAGGGTTCCACTCGCCTCTTTATGTTTTCTTTGTGTGGTGTGCCCTTAAAGACGCACTACGTGCTCCAAAGGTGCCACTCACCTCTTGAATAAATTTGGTAGATGCCAAACGCTTGGAGTCAATACTCCACCAGGTGATATTGTGGGAGACTGAGGGCCTCTAAGTAATAAGGCCCCTGCCTTATTGCACACCCCTTAGAATCATCATGAGCGATTGTCACAGTCCTCCCTAACGGCGTCGTGGGTCTTCGCGAACTAGGTAATCATTAGCCTATAGTTCAAGCCAAGGCAGGAGTGATAGTAGGTTGTGGCAGGGCTACTACCACACCTCTCCCTCAATATCTTTGGTTTTCATGCGTGACTCCTCTACTCCAAATGTGAGTTTGGTCGGCAAGTTATCGTCAGCCTGCATCCATCAATGAATCCTGTTAGAAATAATAATCAATTATTGCAATATCTAATCATATGTACATATGTCACATCAACAACATTCAAACCCAACAGTCCACTCCCTAACTCGATCCAGAGTCCAAAGGGTTTCATCGATGCCTCTGCATCCTCAATGTACGAAGTCCTACACATTTAGGAGAACCCAATCAATGGTACCTATCTATATAAATACAACCAAATAACATATCATCAAATCCATAATATCTCATAATCATAATCAAAACGACAAATAGATATAATAACCCAAATCACTTTCAAGCAAGTTTCCTCAAAGAATAAGTTAGCTTAGTGCAGGCAAGAGCGGGATGTTACACTAGATTTAAAAATTATGTCTACATCATGATCTAAACATAAATAAGATTCACTGGACCACTTTGTACAACCATATGCTTATATAGGAGTTCCATATATTTCAAAATAATTGAGCAAAGCATTGCAAAGTTATATAGACACTAATTGAGTAACCCTTCTATGAAGAAGAAAAGATTAGTTAAAAAATTGATCAAACATAAATTTGAAAAAAGTAAAAACAAATATGCATATTCAACACAAATAAAATTAAACACTTATATAAAAGGCCCAACATAAAAACAAACTAAAACTCACTAATGTGTAATGTGCATACATTTAATTAAGGATCATCATGAATATATGCATCCTTCTCAGGTATGGATGCATCATCCTAAATACCAATCTCCCACACTCTCTTATCTACATTGCCCTATAACACATTCCAAATTTGTACATTTGAAAATTAAATTTAAATGATCTTAACACTTTAAATTGTAGTTTTAAATTTTGAAACATGTAATACCTATAATGTGTCAACCTGGATATCATCAAACACGCAAGAGGATGGAATTTCCATGGTCGGTTGAGTCACAGTCTTACCCACCATACCCTAAGATTCAATCAATTATATATTGTTTAAGACACTTTTATTTTAAATTAATAATTTAAATGACATTGCAATTTTCATATATAACTAAATTTGTTTTCAACATGCAAGGATACATGTGAACTCCCACCCTTTTCAAGATCTCCCAATGAGAATTGCGAAAAGCCTGCCCAAGTACTAGGAGACAGAATAAAAAGTTTTTTTTAAATTAATACCAAAAAAAAAAAGTCATGTATGTTGATTATTCAACGAGTTATGAAGATTGGACAACTAAAGTGGATATTTTTAAGAACATACCTGATTCAACACTTAAAAATTTAAACTCGATGAATCAACTCCCCTATTTACTAGAGATTCATTTAACAAATGACCAAACTACACTGAATGACGATAACAACCCAATTATTTTTAAATATGCAATGATATGTATCTACATCTAGAACTACAAGAAAACTGTCATCAAATTCATGAAAGCATTACTAACGATAACACATACCAATCCATTGTTTGGTTCATAATTTTTAATTAGCTCCTTCAAACCATTACAATTTTTTTTTTGCATAATCCCATATATCCTCTATGGACATGGAATCTATCTCCTCATTTGTGTTGTAAACAAAATTGACTCTAGAATTGGATTAATCTCTCTGACGGTTCAAACCAACATCAACACCAGAAAAAATTGATTCTAAATTTTCTTTGATTTAATTCTTGGCCTCATTGCCAACATCTGATATAGCTCGCATATCTAAATGCGAGGAAAATTCTCCTATTGGATGAGATAACAAAGGTCATGGAGGCCTATGCATTATTGCATTTCTATATGCCCCATTTTTATCATATGTTTGTCCTTTACCAGCCCCATAATAACTGGATGGTAGGATATTATAATTAGGGTGCATTCCCATGAAAAACTATGCATAAAAGAGTCCAACAAAGTAATGTTGAACCTCATCATTCCACAAAAACTTCCCATACATTGCCAAAAATCTATTATAATGGTGTCCTTCTATGTTGGGGTGCTTAAAATATTTCACCTTCAACATCTTTTGCTTTGGCCCCTCTTTGAAATTGAACATATAAATTGCATCTTCTATTGAAACTCTATTTTTTACTACTTCTCATTTATTGGGGCCCATCACCTATGACTTTCATCTCCTCATCAAATCGATAAAACTATCAATTGTTGGCCCCATATTTTGATATGCATCCATAAAGTTATACAATGAATGCAAAATAATCTCCGAGATTTTCTTACTCTCTCGAGGGAAATCCAAGCACCTCGAATCATTTTGCAACCTTCTTTTAACACCTGAGCATCATTTGAGGGTCATTGTTTCAGTATACCCTTCTCAAGGAAGATCATCACCAACATCTAAGGTATAGGTAGACATAGGTGTGTAATCTTCTATTTCTTGATAACGCCCCTTGAATCCACCTTCACCCTCTTCGCTAACTTTGGAATCTTCATGATAGTCACTCTCTCTTTCATTATCTTCTCTTGCATTAAACTCATCCTCTACACATACACATTTGAAACTAATTCCAACATTTAACACAAAAAAAAAAACATATATATATAAAACATAAACATAAATACACAAAAAAACAAAATAAAAAGAATTACCAAACATATTTTATTGTCGTGATGTATTCCCTACATTCTATGGTGTTGGAGTATTAATATGCAACCTATCTAATAAAGTTGCATCCATAGCACTACTTTGAGCACATTCTCTAGATGATCTATTCACATATTCATTTGATAATCTCCTCCTATGACTAAATTATCTTTGGTCACTACCAGTTTCCCCTCCCAATTTTCGATGCCTTGCTGAGATATGGATCTCCGACATCCTCAGAGTCTTAGTAAAAGAAGGGGTTCTGCTTCCTCCTTCACTGGATACCTTAGAACGTTTGCAACCCATTTTTGGATACTCTTGTCTCGACTTCTTGCCTCAATAGATATCCCTTTAAAATCCATGAATATGAAAGTTCATAAGTTATAGAAACATAAAATGAAAATATAATTTATAAAACAACTTGAAGGCATTTAAGTATTTATAACAACTTCAAAGCATCCAAGACATATATTGAAAAAACTAACAACTATGTTTTTTATTGTGATGTTATATATAATGAACATTTAAATATCTAAGTATAAAAAAAAAATGTAACATGTAGAAGATAACTGTGACATCCCCAAAAATAAAGTGTTTTTGAAATTCAAAATTTGTTAGAAAATTATTTCATTTTTATTAAATTCGGATTTGGAAAATTTTTTCCATTTATGGAAATTCCTAATTTTGAATTTGATAGATTGTAATTAATTATTATGAATGTTGGGAAGAGACCTGATTTGACCCAACTAGCTATTTGACTATGACACTTGTATATAAACAGAATATTGTTTTAATTATTGCAGGAGGGAAAATGGAACGACCATGTTAAATTTAGCTGACCATGACTCCATGAGTGGGGAAAATGTTGGAACTACCTCTGGGATGATTGTTACAAGTGGAAAATCAAGGATTTGGCCATTGGCAGCCCCTGAAAATCAAGGATTTAGAAAGCTGTGAAAATTCCCAAGGGAGGGAAAAAGACCTAGGCAAAAATATTGGTTGGATAAATAGCATATGTGAGGAGGCATGATACTGCCTAGTATGTTAAGAAACGAACTACTATATACTTGTTGTTATGAACACTAAATATTGAGTGTGAGGCAAGGAGAGGACTACATATAGAGGAAACATTGTTGAAGAGGGATTTCAAGTTCACCCTTATGGATTCATGTTCAGGCTAGGGGCTGAATTGGGAATGTGATTTGGCTGCCCTGTCCTATGGTTGGGAGGAATGTGGTTGTTCCCTTTTTCTTCCCATGAATTGGTTCAGATATGTATTCTATTCTTTCTCTGTTTGGGATGACTAAAATTGATTTATTGGAATGTATGTCATTTATATGTGGAATAATATTATGGGTGAATTTTGTTCACTCTTGTGGAGTATAAAACTGGCTGACTATCACCAGATTTAGTTCTGTGTATTTTGTCGGCTTGAATATAGAATCAAAAATGTAGTTTTCCTTTTATTTATGAAAGAGTATGTATGGCAATTTCCGGAATTTATTCTATGGATTAAATTGTTGCTGAACATATATATACTTATGTCGGAACTAGCATGGAGCACTAATTATTCCTTATATATACATGTTGATATTTCACACATGCATATATATAACTATATATACATAAATATGTCTATTTGCATAGCCGACAATCGGTGTAGACAATATAGAAGAGAATTCAGATTCAATGTTGATAACATAAATTATATATGTATGTATAGATCTGTCCTATACTCTCTAAGTAAAGAATCATTCCAGCAATATTTCAACCACCATAATAGGAGAATTTACGAAATGGTAGGAACTATATGAAAACAATTTGATTTTACATATCCTTTCCTTCCTGACAAATGCTACCGTGGGTTGCTTAGAAAGGCACTGTAATATTATAAAGAACTGCACACTTTTCCATAATTGTAGGTGAGAGGACCTAACCGTTATAAAACACCCACAAAATAACCAAGAATGGCCAAAATATACATATATGTGATTACATATGTATAAAGAAAAGTAGTCCAGATATAATTTACAGAGCCGGGGACTCTCAATCTGCTTGATATACTAATAGACTCGGCCATGTATAATTACCCAATGCGTAGATCCGGTCAATACCTTTATCATCGGAAATAATATAACTTCAAACATTTCTTATATATAGAAGTAAGGTAAATTAAGAACAAATTTGAATACATATTGAAATGAAACAAGTGGTTTGTCTAATTATTACAAGCTCAGACTGAAATGTTACAACTATAAACGTAAAGGGTTACACATCCAATACTCTTATTTTGCTGAGGCCTACAATGATAAAGATTTAAGGTATATTTACAGGAACGAAAGGATAAACATCATGCTATCCATAGTATCAATTAATATCAATATAACAAAAGAATTTAGGTCGTATTTTCCATTCCAAAATGTCGAGTTAGGGGCCGGTAAAAACAATCTGACTAAGCCTTTTGGTCAGACCTTTAGTTTTACAGTCAATTCTCGTATTGGACCATGAAAAATTTTTACAGAGATAATAAACAGCATAAAAACGAACAATCTCTACCACAGAGGGTTAAAACATTCTTCTACCCCGAATGCCTAAGCTTCTTGGAAAGGGAAGAACGAAACCCGAATGCCTCTTATGCGGGTGACAGAAGTTGCACTTCATATCTTCGTGTGAATGAAAACCCTGTACATTGCAAAAACAAATCATTATAATCTTGATCAACAAAGATAAAAGGATTTAAGTTAGTAATAAGAAAGAATAGACGAAGTAATACTTATCTATTGTTGGAGGGGTTCGACATCCTTCACCGTTGCAACGAACCGCGTACCTTCCAGATCGAGAAGGGAGGAGGGCCCAAAATCTTCTTGGTGGGTACCCTCGCAAAAATCAGAGAGGCCCACAATTAGCATTAAGGACCAGTAAATAACCAAAGGAAATTTTTCAAAGACTGATTATTCAAATGTCGAATATATATATAGGTCACATGATAAGGATAAACCAACATTTAATTCAAAATAAAATGTAAATATCGAATTCTTTGAGCAATTAAGCAATATCAATAAATCTATGTCGCACCCTATGAATTTGTTTAGTTAAGGGAGGAGAATGCGAAAATAATACAGTGCCGAGAGTCCCGGTCATGCGTGCTCTTTTGAAATGCGTTCAGATTCATAAGAAAATGGGCATGAACAGAATAAATGCAATCGTCCTTAAGATATATTCTCACAGGGTAGAATTCTTGTGGTAAGGATCTTCACGACTATTAATTTCATGGGCGACTCTCAAACAAGAAAAAATTATATTCACATGTTTTTTGTTGAATAGTTTGGGGAAACAGAGGACCTGAGAGTAAAATTTTTTATCAGACAACCAACCAGGATAGGAAATGGCATTCCACGTTTTCCATTATGATTCACATATAAGCATGGAAAATTAGGCACATATGAAACCCAAACCTAATAAAATTCAGAGCCATGATTCCGGCGAGGCACGATGTATGCTAGTACAGAGAGAAACCCAGTACTTGAACCAATGAATACAAGAGGTGACTAAAGAAAAACCTATGAACAAAACACTACCTACGCGAATTATGGGAAGGAAATATAAAGAACAATAAGTTGGAAGGGCCTTACAAAGCGGTTAAATAAAAGTTACAGCAATGGAAATAGACACTTACCGATATGAGGAGCAGTCCTGGGAGGCGCTCCTTGTCACCATAGTCATCATGCCGAGAGAGGTCCAGAAAACAAAAGGGGAAATGCAGGGCCAAATGTGGAACAGGCTAGCTCAAAAATGATAATAAACAACCACTGTTACCCTGAAAGAAAAAATGAACCCTGCGCTTATTGAATACAATGAGTACAATCAAGAATGCACCATGTGATAAGAGTGACTTGTAGTGTTTGAGTTAGATGAGGGTACAGGATTGGCCCTCATCCCTCACTCACCTCCTTTAATGGCTGGTCTGATATTAACTCCCAACTGTCAAGCCTCCTAACATACTTAATTTATTTTACGAGGACAAGGGTGGCCTCCTTGAAACCTATGTTCGGAAACATTAACCTTTCGTTAATACTAGTTTGGTTGGTATCGGTAGTTAGACTTCTCTTAAAACCGGTAAAATTTAACCAATTTTCAGCCTAGAGAGTGTGCCTAAATATAAATATACTTAGACTGTGCTGAGAAGGAAATACTCTCAGTCAACCAGAAGTTACCAAGGGAACCATCGAAACCTTAGTTACTTTTGGGAAGCCAAATAGCTGAACATAACGACGAAGCAAATAAATTCGACAATCTTTATTATGTGTATAATGTATTATTTGTGATCTTGGATTTTTTGGACTTGCACGCATATGTTTTATAAGAGAGGCTAGGACCCTAAGTCATAGGCCTATATGTTACTTCGACTTTATTCCAAGTATAACTTATAACTTCTTGTAAAAGTTAGTATCACTTATAATTCCTTGTAAAGGTTAGTATGACTTAAACAAAATCTGAAAAAAGAATATTGGATGATGGATCTGTCATGTTAAGAAAGGGAAGGTGAATACTCTAGGTATAAGAATTTAACATGTAGGAATAAAAGGGAATTTCTCTTATTACGAGTATGTTTTACAAATTTAGAGCCTAATACCCCTTAGAAGATTTTTTTTTGTTTTTTATGACGAAATTGAGGTTTATTACATATGGTGTTAAAGAAAAAGGTTACAACACTGGACTTGAATAGGGCCACATTAGTTTCTTAGCATATATTTTGATTTAGGAAAAACTAATAAATCTTTTTGTTACAAACAAAAAACCCTTTCTGTTTTGTGTGAATTATGACAATTCAGGATGATGCAGAAATTAGAATGGAAGGAAATACAGAACAGGGACCTCCTGGAGATCCAAGACATAATAGTGAGAGAATCTCACCTATGGAAGTACTGGAAACAATGAGGAATCTTATTGTTGAACTGCAGGTTTTCAATGAAAACAATGAGAAATTGAAGAAAGCATAGCAGGAACAACAATAAATAAATGAAGTCATGTTGCATTGCATAGTGACAAAGAAAAGGCCAAAGGATGGTAATCATGAAGAAGAGGTCAGTAAAAGGGCCTCCAAAAACTCTGGTCCTAAAGCAAAAAGAGAGGACAACTCATCTGAGGGTACCCCTCCAGCTGAAGATAAAGAAAAACCAGACAGAAAAAGGAAACAAGTAGATCATCTTGAAGTGGAATTCAAGAAGATTAATCCTACTACATTTGATGGGGAATCCAAAACAGGTGAGGAAGCTGAAGCATGGTTATTAGATATCAAAAAATATTTCCAAATATACAACTATTCCAGAAATATGAAAGTCAGAATGGCCATTTACAACCTGAAAGGAAAATCTATCATATGGTGGCAAGATCTGAAATTGACGAAGGGCTTAAAAGAGAAACAGATAGAATGGTCTGACTTCAAGAAATATTTCAAGAAATAGTACCTAACTGAAATCTACTATGAAAGGAAAATGAAATAATTTTATGAGTTACGACTTGGTCAGATGACAATGGAGGATCTCATAAACAAATTCCTAGAATTACTAAGGTTTGTTCCTTACATCCGGGAGGACAAGGTAAAAATCTAGTGATTCTTAAGCTGTTTACCACATTCCTACAGGGACAAAATTGAGTTTGATAACCCCAAGTCGTTGAGTGAAGTATTCAGGAAAGCACGAATGTGCTACGACCAGTAAAAACAACATGCAAAGTTTCCAAAAGCTTGGAAGGATAAGAAACAAGATCGAATGAACCAGTGGAAGAAGGGATACCAGCCAACTCCATATGGAAATGTAGAAAAGAAAATTCCGAGAAAATATTTTCACTTCAACCATTTGAATACACAAGGAAGAGGTAAACTAGTAAATCTGGGAACGAAGAAGTTTGGGGATAGTCCCCATGAATCCCCGCGAACCATTAAAGTGATAGCAATGTGGAAAACCTCATCTAAGGAGGAACTATCCACGCTTAACTACAACAAACAAAATTGTTGTTCATAATTTGCAGGAAGCCTCGACGGTGGGAGATGTGGGCAAGAGGTTGCATTGGATAAATGTAGTCATAGATGGTCGGCAAGCTAACCACCAGTCCTCCATGGTAGAAATCAAAGGTAAAATCAATAACACTTGAATTTTTGTTTTATTGATCCTGGAGCTACGTTAAGTTATATCACTCCTAGTGTAGTAGAATCAAATAAACATAAGAAACTGAAGCACGCAAAATCATGGCTGGTACAATTAGCAACCAGAACAATAAGGAAAGTGGTTGACTTCATTCCTGATTTTGAATTTAGTTTAGATGGTAAAAACGAATCTGAATATTCTACCACTAGGATCATATGATGTGATTATCAGAATGGATTGGTTGGAAAAGCACAAATCAATTCTAGATTGTTATAAAAATACACTTAATTATAAAGATGAGTATGACACTACTAGAACAACCCAAGGCATACCAAAACCAATATCAATTAGGCAAGTCTTAGTAATGCAATTCAAGAAATGCATAAAAAAGGGTTGCTAAGTTTACGCCATCCAAGTAACGAATCTAATAGAAAAAGAAGATAAGACAAAGTTAGAAGACTTTTCTATCCTATGTGAATTCAAAGACATGTTTGTTGATGAGATACTAGAATTACCTACTAGAAGGGAAATAGACTTCTCCATAGACCTTCTACCTAGTTCATCCCCTACCTCTAAAGCACCTTACCGAATGAGTTTACTAGAATTGACAAAATTAAAAATACAATTATAGGAATTGTTCAACAAAGAGTATATCAGACCGAGTGTGTCACCATGGGGGACACCAGTCCTCTTTGTGAAAAAGAAAGACGGTAATGTAATACTTTGTATCGATTATAGACAATTGAATAAAATGACTATTAAGAACAAGTACCACTTACCCAGGATAAATGACCTATTCAATCAAGTAGGTGGAGTCAAGATATTTTCGAAATTGGATTTATGATCCGGTTATCATCAAGTTAGGATAAAGGATGAGGATATAAGAAAAACAACTTTTCAAACAAGATATGGACACTACGAATTCGTAGTCACACCTTTCGGAATCACTAATGCACCAGCCCCGTTTATGTGCCTGATGAACAGTATTTTCAATCAATACTTAGACAAATTTGTAATAGTATTTATCGACGATATT
>JASDQU010028412.1:8512-29198 GCA_032191745.1 Picea mariana
CATAGGTCTGTGAACAGAGGTTCAGGAATCTCTCAGTTTTAGCAAAGAAGACAACAAGTGGGAGAATGTTGGTTTGTTATATTCTTTTCACTAAAAATTGATATTAATCTAAAGAGGGAAACCGACTAAAGACCGAAATAAGTTCAACTAGTAATCGACTGGTAATCCGAATTGGTAATCGACTGTAATAGAATATTGAGATTCATGATAATTTTTTCCAATGATCTATGTGGATTCATAATTGTTTTTGGGTGCCTTTCTTTAGGTTTTTTCCTACTGTAAATCCTATAAATAAGGAATATTGTAATGTTGTAAAATCTAATATTGAGGCTAATATTTATAAAAATCATTTTAGAGGTTGTTGGTCATGTAGATGTAAGAAAACTTGACTACAAGGTTCTTCTTGTGTAAAGCAATAACGTATGATGTCGATTTTGTCTTAGGAGTGGACCAATGTTATGCATGTAACCTTTTATTCTGAATTAATAAGACAACAAGAGAGAAATATGCTCAAGGACTATTGGTTTTCCCATTTGGGTTTCAAGGGTAAAATATTTGCCTATTGTGTGTTTTATTTGTCATATCTTTTATATCTTAAATATTTCTTCCTCTCTTCTATTAGGTTTAACATGGAAGTGTTTTATTTCCTAACAAATAAATTTTGGAATAATGATTCATTTGTATGTTATAGATTAATTATTGTTATATCTTGAAGGTCTAATTATAGTTAGAGAAATATGCTTGAGAGATTTGTGGAGAGATTGTTGAGTGAATTAAGGAGTATTTTTTAGAGATTACAGTAGATGGTTGACTCCCGAGACATCTCCTCTCTATGTACAAATGTGTGCTTTGGTAATGAGAAATTTTGAGTTGGGTGTGCATTGTTGTTTAATTTATTTTCTCCATTATTATTAATGGTGTATTACTTCAAAAATAGACACACACATCATTAATTTCCATAAAACTATGCATAGCATAGTTTTACTGACATTAGTATAGAAGAAGAATAATGTATTCAACATGCATATCCTTAGAAGGTTAATATGGTCATGTGATTTCAGCCCTGGCAAATTCCCTTCTATAGTGAAGAAGCAATGTAGTGATGACCCATATGAGAAGGTTCCTTCACTCCCAATATAACATCCTTCACCATAGAAATATCATCTTTCTTCAAAATACATGGGACATCACCTTCTTGAAAATACTAAGAGGGACCAACCTATCCTATAGTTTCTTTTCTTGGCCAATGTCTCTTTTTAGTATTTGATATGTGCCTCCATAAATAAGATGAATAATTTTTTTATATATGAATGGGATCTAGTAAGTGGAAATCTTAAGATGCTCCCAATATGGAAGTTCATAAAATATAGATTTCATTTTCATCCCAATGGGAATTTTCTTAACATAGGTGTCAAAAAATTTAGGATCATCTAACATAGGTTCCCCATTTGAATCAAACAATTATTTCATTTCCTTCTCCTTCTCTATGTCATATGCCCTAATTCAATCTGTCGGTGTCATTATTTTAGGTATTTGGGTTCTCTCTTGTTTACCATTGAAAGAATATGAATCTCTTCTATAAGGTTGGTATTTTATAAGGAATACCCTCAAACATTCATACACCATCTTTCATAGGTGGTTGGAACACCTAGCCTTTGTATAAGGTCCAAAACATTTACATCCATGATACCCTTTTATTACGGTACCTTTGATGTTATCATATACAGAGAATGTCAGTGTCAAAAATAGAGTTGCACCAAATGAAGTGTGAAAAATAACATTACAAATATAAACAAATCAATCAACATGCTTACCATAGAAAACTCGTAGTCCTAGATAATCATGCATGGTGTATGCACATATGCCATACAACATAAAATACATCTCCATTGGGATGGGTCTTGATACATCATATACATGTATCCCTTCCCATAATTTCCTAAATTCATCAATCAATTGTTGGAGGTATACATCCATTCTCTTCACTTGTCTTATACCCAGTACTATAAGAGCCAACATAATATGGTCATTCTTCATGGACAACCATGGGGGGATATTGTTATCGATCACTACCACTAGCCAAACATAATGGTTGGTTTTTTTGAGGGAACACAGGTTAACTCCATCCGTAGCTATACTCAATCATAGGCTTTGTACTTCATCCTTGAATTTATCAATCCATGTATCCTCTATATGATTTATGGATATTGAAGTTGTTTGGATTCACATAACTCCTGGCTCACTTTTATGTGAGGCATGCCACCCCTACAACATTGATAAAAAATTTCAATGAAATATCCTTTGAATCCTTGGAATTATAGGAATGTTGCTTAATATCTTATGAGGAGGACCACATACCTTACTCTTTTTATTTTTATGGTACCTACCATGTCCACATTCTTGACATATCTCTTTGTTTTCATATTCATTTATTTATAGAATACAATCATTTGTACATGCATGGTATGATATGTACTCAACACCCAACATTTTCAACATTTTATTTACCTCTGCACAGCTATTGGGAAAGAAATTATCACTTGGAAGTACCTTATCTTTGAGTAAATTGAAATTAGCGGGAAATAGAAATGTACATTGTCATTAAGCATGAATAAAATCAACCCTTTTCTTCCTTCATTGTGTGACAAGATTCATTAAAAAGTTAGTGGACTTAATGGTTAGTTACCTAAAAAGTGCCAAGAAACACATGTCTGACATACCATACATTACTTTCAAGTTGTACAGTAACATTTTTTTTCCTATTTGGGTAGACCTTGACCCTTGTACTTGACCAAAGAGAGGGATGGTGGAAGCACATTTCAAGATTTTGAAGAAGGTATATACAACACCAAAATCATCCCCTAGTTCATTTTTTTGGAATGCATCTAACAACATTCCCTCCATGGCTTGGGTATCCCACAATAAATCATCCATACCAACCTCTATGTCATTTCCTTCATCCCCAACATGTGAAGAACTAGTTTTATTGTAAAGGTTTTGAATTTGTGACTCGTAATGTAGTGGGAATTAAATAGGTCGTTGGTTCAACCATTCTCGGTATTCTTCCTCTCCAAGTTGTGCTCGTTTAGAAGAAATATCATGACTTGACATCATAGTGGGATGAAACGGTAGATGGTGGTTAGTTCGCTCATAATCAAAATATTGATTGTAAAAATATTGAACATTACATGGATAATATTAGTAACACAATGCATTTAATATGTTCAAACATTATACCAAACACTTATTAGAAGAAAAAACATTTTTTCCTAATAATAAACGGGCTGTGATAGGGACGCTACCACACCTATCCCTGAATGTCTGGTTTTTGTGTATGGCCCATCTACTCCTTATGTGATTTGGATTAGCAAGCATCATCAAGCCCGCACATCAACTGACAAAAACAGTGTCAATAAAATATATACATAATTATACTGAAATCAATCATCTGTCACATGTGTATAAAATGAAATACTCAAACAAATACAATCCACTCCCTGACTCAATCAGGAGTCCAAGCAATTCCATCGATGCCATCAACATCCATAACCTATCATGTGCCCTGCATGCTCAGGAAAACCCATCAATAGCATCTGTGAATATGTATGCATCAAAATAGCTATAAGTCACAATACATGATCATCATCGTCATATATAAGCCATAATCGAAACGAAATCATAGTATACCATAACCAGATCACTTGTACGTAAGTGTCCTCAAAGAATATGTTAATAAAAGTGTGCTCAGTAGAGAGGGATGTTACAGTCTTATTGTGGCTATGTGATATGGACCCTAACACTTTCAAAAATCAACATGCATAATATTTGACGGCGAACCAACAAATTCAGTGTTCTGGGTACATAAATTTATTTGGGCAACAATTAAATAAAATATAAGTTCTAAAGTTTCACTTGGAAAAAATTTACATTGATCAATATATCAACATTGGGTTCGGTAAACTAAATGGTAAAAAGTAAAATGGATTTTTGGGTTGTATATTAATTTGGGAGCATTCAAATTGAGACTCTAAAGTCTGATTTTTCCATTTAATTTGGCAGCGAATTACAAATTTTTAATTTCAAAAGGAAACTAAACATATGGTGTTTAAAAAAGAAATTCATACTAAAATATTGCAATGAAATATAATTATTTTTCCAGAAATGAAAATGTCTTGAAGGAATCCATATGAATTTCTAAATTCAGAAGTTGTATTTTAATTTGACAGCGACCAACATAATTTTCTGAATTCTAAAATTGTAAATTAATTTGGCAGCGAACCACAAAATTTATGAATTATGAGTATGTAAATTAAAATGGAAACGAACAACCTAACTTCTGAAATTTCTGGTTGTAAAATAAAATGGCAGATACCCATCTAAATTCTAATTACAAATTACTATCATTACAATTACAAATTTCAGGAAGACAAATACTGGAACCAATGGAGATGGAGACTTGAGGAAGTTCGTCGATGCCTTGTGCTCCTTCTTTAATCCTTCTTTCTAATCATAGAGACTTCACGAGTACCTCCCAGCCAATGTTAGGGGTACTCTTCTTCCCCCTTATCCCCTGATCCGCAAAGGGGCTAGACACAAGAAACCAACAAACAATAGCTCCAAGGCTTGCCTCACAAGATAGATCTTACACTCTTTCTACAAGCTTGGTATCCCAACTCTCACAAGTAAAACACAGTCAAAACAATTTTGGCAGCATAATAGTGCCATCCTCAGTGAGATCCATTTCCCTTCTACACCATTTGTTTTATATAAATATCCCAAATGACACATGTCCTCATGCACAATTAATTATATTTTTAATTAATTTAATTATTAATATTCACCCACACACTTCTCACACTCTCCCCAAGTTGCACAAGTAATTACCATTTTTATTTTATTTAAAAATCGATTTCCCCTCACATTCCCCAATGTGTTCCTATTTTCGCTCTTAGTTGTTTCTTTGTTCCCCAAATTCTCATTTAATGAGTGTATCTTTACTAGATATTAGTTAGAGTTGGATTAGGGGTCTTATTCTAGTTAGACTAGTGGTAGCTTGACTCTAGATACCATTCTATGTGTACACTTATTCTCTCATATTTTATTTCTTTCTATTTTAAAAATCCCTTTTATTATTTTCATATCCAATCTTTATATTTTTCTCACTTTTTCCTTAAATTGATTTATCTCAATTCTTTTAATTTATTTAATATTTTTATTTAGTCCCCTAACTAAACTAAGACTTAGGCTTAGTATTGGAATTAGGCTTAGACTTTTATTGGCCTTTATAATTAATAAATTCACTGTTTAATTAATTATTTTAATCCAACAACATCTAATCATTTCAATGTTTTCTAGGCCACCTAGATGTATTGACTCAAGTTTTTAATTACACGACGTTCCTTTCAAGACACACCTCCATGATCCAAGGGTGTCACTCATCTTTTATTGGTTTTGGAAGTTTGTCCAACCCTTGAAGTCAACACTCCACTCGATCGACCTTGTGAGAGACTACGGGATTCTAAGGAATAAGGACTTTGCCTTATTGCGTGCTCCTTAGAATCTTCGTGAGCGACTATCTCAGTCTTCCCTCACGACATTGTGGACCTCTCAAACTAGGTAATCCTTAACCTAGCATTTGAGCCACAGTAGGAGTGCTAGTAGGCTGTGACAAGGACGCTGCCACACCTATCCCTCAATGTCTAGTTTTTGTGTATGGCCCATATAGTCCTTATGTGATTCATATTAGCAAGCATCGTCAAGCCCGCATCCACTGACAAACACAGTGTCAAAAATATATATACATAATCATACCAAAATCAATTATTTGTCACATGTGCATAAAATGAAATGCTCAAACAAATACAATCCACTCCCTGACTCAATCAGAAGTCCAAGGAAGTCCATCGATGCCATCAACATCCATAACATGTCATGTGCCCTGCATGCTCAGGAAAACACATCAATAGCATCTGTCAATATATATGCATCAAAATAGCTATAAGTCACAATACATCATCATCATCATATATAACCCATAATCGAAACGAAATCATAATATACCATAACCGGATCACTTGTACGCAAGTGTCCTCAAAGAATATGTCAATAAAAGTGTGCTCAGTAGAGAGGGATGTTACATTCTTATTGTGGCTATTGGAGATTATTAATATAGTCACAGGATTAAAGCTATTGAGAAAAGGACGACAAAGCAAAAAATAGAGGGATCAAGAGAAATCCAAGACACATCTTAAAGAAACATCATATGGAAAGTAGGTCCAAAACCTAAGGGAAATGAAATTCAAGCCACATCGTCCCTTAATTATTTCGTTGGGGAAAATATGATGTCATCTTATGAAGTGGCAGAAGCATTGGACACGTCTAAAGGAAGAGTAGTTGAGCTAGCGGTTGTGACGGATACTATCAGAGACAATGTGTCAAGTCAATTCAGAAAGGAATCCATGACAACATAATGCTTGGATCGAGAGGAATTGGAGAAATAATTGCAACTACAGGAGAAGGAAATAAGAGAAGAATTTGAAAAAAATTATGGTTCAAAACCTAAAGGTACACCAAGAAGAGATAGAAAATCTTAAGGCCATAGATGCTCAGGAACTAACAAATCTCTGAGGTTAACAATTTGAAATCAACAAATATAATGAGGAGATTGAAGAGAAAATTCATAAATTGCAACGAGATAATATCCTTGAAAAATTGTAGAAGAAAACAAAAAAAGAACTGGATTCCTGGAGATATTCAAAGAAGAAGCCATGAAATAAAATGAAGCATTGAGAGATATGCATAAGAAATTCTTCTTTTTATTTCACAACATCCAAAAGAATTGGTTGGATCACCCTAAAATAGGACAACAAATGAATATTGTGAAAGAAAAATATTAGAAAGTTCAAGGTGCCTATGACCATATTATCAACTGGCAAGACATTTGTGATAACCCTCATAGTGGGATGCAATGGTAGATGGTGGTTAGTTCGCTCATCATCAAAATATTGATTGTAAAATTATTGAACATTTCATCAATAATATTAGTAACATAATGCATTTAATATGTTCAAACATTATACCAAACACTTATTAGAAGAACAAACATTTTTTTCCTAATAATAAACAGGCTGTGACAGGGACACTACCACACCTATCCCTGAATGTCTAGTTTTTGTGTATGGCCTATCTACTCCTTTTGTGATTCGGATTAGAAAGCATCATCAAGCCCACATCAACTAACAAAAATAGTGTCAATAATATATATACATAATTATACTGAAATCAATCATCCGTCACATGTGCATAAAATGAAATACTCAAACAAATACAATCCACTCCCTGACTCAATCAGGAATCCAAGCAAGTCCATCAATGCCATCAACATCCATAACCTATCATGTGCCCTGCACACTCAGGAAAACCCATCAATAGCATCTGTCAATATATAGGCATCAAAATTGCTATAAGTCACAATACATCATCATCATCATCATATATAACCCATAATCGAAACGAAATCATAATATACCATAACCGGATCACTTGTACGTAAGTGTCCTCAAAGAATATGTCAATAAAAGTGTGCTCAGTAGAGAGGGATGTTACAGTCTTATTGTGTCTATTGGAGAGTATTACTATAGTCACGCGACTAAATCTATTGAGAAAAGGACGACAAAGCAAAAAATAGAGGGATCAAGAGAAATCCAAGACACATCTTAAAGAAACATCATATGGAAAGTAGGTCCAGACCCTAAGGAAAATGAAATTCAAGAGACACCGACCCTTAATTATTTCACTAGGGAAAATATGATGTCATATTATGAAGTGGCAGAAACATTGGACACGTCTAAAGGAACAGTAGTTGAGCTAGAGGTTGTGATGGATACTATCAAAGACAATGTGTCAAGTCAATTCAGAAAGGAATCCATGACAACATAATGCTTGGATTGAGAAGAATTGAAGAAACAATTGCAACTATAGGAGAAGGAAATAAGTGAAGAATTTGAAAACAAGGCTAACTTGAACCTAAAGGTACACCAAGAAGAGATAGAAAATAGTAAGGCCGTAGATGCTCAGGAACTAACAACTCTCTGAGGTGAACAATTTGAAATCAACAAATATAATGAGGAGATTGAAGAGAAAATTCAGAAATTGCAACGAGATAATAATATACTTGAAAAATTGTAGAAGAAAACAAAAAAGGAACTGTATTCCATGAGATATTCAAAGAAGAATCCATCAAATAAAATGAAGCATTAAGAGATATGCAGAAGAAATTCTTCATTTTATTGCACAACATCCAAAATAATTGGTCAGGTCACCTGAAAATAGGACAACAAATGAATACTGTGAAAGAAAAATATCAGAAAGTTCAAGGTGTCTATGACCATATTATCAACTGGCAAGACATTTGTGATAACCCTCATAACACCTTGCCAGTATATATAGCCAAGCATAAGATCAAGGACCAGTTGCTTCTCAATGTTTGGAAATATTCCCTCAATAATATGAAAAGTACTCAAGAAATGGTGGGACAAGCTTGAATAAGGTTGTAGAGAGTATCAAATGACTTTCTAGAACAATTTAGAATGTAAATCATAGAAAATTTAGAAAAACAAGGGTTTTCTCAACAATGATATAATATGTAGAAAACAGAAGGAACCTGAGCAAAAGACCCATTGATGCAGCAAAATAAGTTGACAGGGAAATGCTAGAAAAGAGGATGAAACCAAATCAACCAATTTTGTTAGTTGAGCACTTCATAACACAGATAGACGAAGCCTTAAAGATAGAAGTGGTAGCCCCTATTTGTGATAATGAAATTGAACTTGAGAAAATGAAGGTAAGCATAATGG
This sequence comes from Picea mariana, assembly GCA_032191745.1. Classification (NCBI taxonomy): domain Eukaryota; kingdom Viridiplantae; phylum Streptophyta; class Pinopsida; order Pinales; family Pinaceae; genus Picea; species Picea mariana. The sequence goes on from JASDQU010028412.1 coordinate 17,368, forward strand.
AGACCATACTAGAATATTTTAAGTTGTGGAAGAAATTGAAAGATCAAATGCAAATGCTCAAAGACACTTTATTGTTGTAATCGATCTTTTTATTTTGATAGTTTTTGTAATTATTGTAAAAATCCCAATCAGGAAGCTGAAATGAAGAGTTTTAACTGTCATCTAACAAAGTGATAGTTACAGGATATGAAAATCCCCTTCCTCATGTTTTATAAAATGGATGGATGTAACAAGGAAAGCAAATTTACACTTTTTGTTTCATGGATTGTACTATTACTCCTAATTTAATGAAGATCAAGAGACATTTCAAGAATCTTTGATTGTGGTGAATGTATATTATACTAATTTTAATGCATTTGTCCTAATATGATTATTGCAAGTTTCATTGCATGGATTTTTTCTAAAAAGCATTTGTATGCTCGGATTATCATGGTTTTCTTAATTTAATGCAGTTATAATATTGTTGGAGGTAAATAAAACTAATTGTTAGTGTTTTTGATAATATTATTGTTCTTATTTCCCATTTGAATGTATGAATTTATTCTAATTCAAAAGGGAATTATCTAAAACCATATTCAATATACTCTAGTTCACTCATGATCACAATAGGGTTAGTTTAGTTTAGGATTTCATCTTGGAATATCCATAGGTAACATCATTTAGGTAAATTCCATATTTTAATTCATTTGAGAACCTTCGGTTCTTAGATTCATGTTTAGATATATCTAAATTAGTTTCGAAAACAGGCCAATATATTGGTCGGAAAAGCTGCTCCAAATGAGAGTGAGTCTATTTGGGACATGCCATTGGGCATTCTCCCTTACCTTCTTGACAAGGCCTTTTGGACCCGTCAACAAGGTTTTCAAGAGATTCAAAAATTTTGAGTCTCTTTTTGAAAACCAAATACATAATAATATTAAGGTGTTGATAAATGACAATGGTGGTGAATTATGGAAAGGATTTTGAGAATTTTTGCAAGTAGTGTGGCACAGCACACCAAAATAATACACCATGTACCCCACAACAAAATGGATTTACCAACAAAATGCACAGCATGTTGATGTACAAGGCAAGGAGCATCATCAGTGGTGTTGGAATTGCACAAAAATTTTGGGCAAAGGCAGTCAACACTGCAAAATATCTGGTGAATATGTATCCTTCCTTGATGTTAGTCGACACAACTCCACATGAGGTATGTTCTGGTAAGAATCCTTCAGTTTCACATCTCAAAGTATTTGGTTTTGATGCATTTGTTCGTGTTCCAAAAGAAAAGAGGAGCAAGCTAGATAAGAAGGAAGTCAAATTTATTTTCATTTGATACAAAGAAGGAATGAAAGGATATAAGCTCTGAGATCATGCATCAAGGAAAATAGTGTACAATCAAGATGTGGTCTTCAGGGAAGTTGGAAGGAAGTATGATTCTGAAGTGATGGTTCAAATAGAGAATAATCCAGAGAAAGTGAGATTTGAACTGAGGAATGAAGAAGAGGATGATTCAGATGATTCGACTAAATTAGATGAAGAGGAAGAACAATCGACCCTAGTTGTAAAGAGGTTTGTATGAGTAATAAAACCAGTTGAAAGGTATAGTCCATCCGACTTGTTTTTCGCATATTTGTTAATTTCCACTGATGAGGATCCCAAGTTGGTCATGGCAGAATTCGACTCGACATAGGGGAGACTTTGAAAAGATTCCATGGTTGAAGAAATGGAATCCTTGCACAAGAATGAGACGTGCGATTTAGTCCAATTACCTAGTGGAATAAATCTCGTTGGCAGTAAGTGGGTATTCAAGAAAAAGATGAATGTTGAAAGTCAAGTCGATAAATTCAAAGCTTGACTGGTAGTGAAAGGATATTCCCAAGTTGAAGGAGTCGAATTTGGTGATTTTTTTCCGTTGTTTCAAATTAAATTCCATTAGAGTACTAATATATATGGCTACAACATTTGATCTAGAAATAGAACAGATGGATGTGAAGATAGTGTTCCTACATGGGGACCTGGAAGAAGAAGTCTACATGAAATATGTTGAAGGATTTGTAGTAAAGGGAAAGAAATATTTGGTATGAAATTTGAAAATATCCCTTTATGGTCTAAAGCAATCATCAAGGATGTGGTATCCCTTTGAGAAGCAAAGTTGATTACTGCATATATTCCAAATAAGAAGGTGGGTGTTTCATTTGTGTATTTTTGTATGTCGATGACATATTTTTTATTAGAAACATCATGGATGCAATAAAGAAGGTGAATAAACAACTATCCTCCAAGTTAGACATAAAGGATCTCGATGCACTGAAATTCATTCTGGGAATGGAGATCAAGAGAGATCAATCAACTAGGAAGCTATGGTTGAACCAAAATAAATATATTGAAACAATTTTGAAACATTTGAATGTGCAAGATTGAAAACATGTAAAGGTGTCAATTCTTGTGGGAGAAAGGCTAACTACTAAACAATTTCCAAAGACACATGAAGAAATAGAGGATATGGCATGTGTCTCCTATGCAAGTGTTATTGGCGGTCTAATATATGTGATGGTATTCACTTAACCAGACATTCCTCATTCAATGGGAGTGTTGAGAATATACATGTCGACACTTGGAAAGGAACATTGGACAACTTTCAAGAGATTTTTAAGTATTTGTGTGGTGCAAAATATTATGCTATATGCTACCAGGGAAAACCTAGAGGTGATAGTGAATTATATGTACATGGATTTGTCGACGTTAATTGGGCTGGAGATCTGGTTTGACAAAGGTTGACCAATGGATGTGTTCAAGATGTTTGATGGAGAAATCAACTGGATCAGTAAGCACCAGGTGTTCGTACCCTTGTCAAAAACAAAATCTTAATACATGGAAGCCACTCATGGAAGCAAATAAGAAGTATGGATGTAATGACTATGTTCATGAATCAGGTTTGAGAAGAGAGCTATGAAGATAAATTGCAACAATCAAAGTGCAATATTTATGGAAAAGAACCCATCTTATCATTCTAAGACTAAGCATATTGATGCACAGTACCATTTTGTGAGAGACATGGTGGAAAGAAACAAGGTGTTATTGGAGAAAGTAGACACATTGGAAAACGCCTCAGACTCTTTGACAAATTTTGTGAGTGTTGAGAAATTATCTTGGTGTAGACAGGAAATGGGCATTGTTTCCCTAGCTCTATGAAAAGGAGTTCAGGAATCTCTCAGTTTCAGCAAAGAAAACAACAAGTGGGAGAATGTTGGTTTTTTATATTCTTTGTAGTGAAATTTAAAGGTAGATATGGATCGACCGATCAAATTTGAAGTTGAGGTAATCAATATTAATTTGAAGAGGGAAACCGAGTAAAGACCGAATGAATTTCGACTAGTAATCCGAATTGGTAATCGACTGTAACAGAATATCGAGATTCACGATAATTTTTTTCAATGATCTATGTGGATTCATAATTGTTTTTGGGTGCCTTTCTTTAGGTTTTTTCCTACTGTAAATCCTATAAATAAGGTGTGTTGTAATTTTGTAAAATCTAATATTGAGGCTAATATTTATAAAAATCATTTTAGAGGTTGTTGGTCATGTAGATGTAAGAAAACTTGACTAAAAGGTTCTTCTTGTGTAAATAAATAAGGTATGATGTCAATTTTGTCTTAGGAGTGGACCAAGATTAGTAATGTAACCTTTTATTTTGAATTAATAAGACAACAAGAGAGAAATATGCTCAAGGAATGTTGGTTTTCCCATTTGGGTTTCCAGGGTAAAATATCTGTGTAATGTGTGTTTTCTTTGTCATATCTTTTATAGATTAAATATTTCTTCCTCTCTTCTATTAGGTTTAGCATGGAAGTGTTCTATTTCCTAACAGATAAATGTTGGAAGAATGATTCATTTGTATGTTCTAGATTAATTATTGTTATATATCAAAGGTCTAATTAGAGTTAGATATATATGCTTGAGATATTTGTGGAGAGATTGTTGAGTGAATTAAGGAGTATTTTTTAGAGATTACAGTAGACAGTTGACTCCCAAGACATCTCCTCTCTATGTACAAATGTATGCTTTGGTAATGACAAAGTTTGAGTTGGGTCTGCATTATTGTTTAATTATTTTCTCCATTATTATTAATGGTGTATTACTTCAAAAATAGACACACACATCATTAATTTCCATAAAACTATGAGTGCATAGCATATTTTTATTGACATCAGTATAGAAGAAGAATAATGTATTCAACATACATATCCTTAGAAGGTTAATATGGTCATGTGATTTCAACCCTGACAAATTCCCTTCTACAGTGAAGCAACATTATAGTGATGAGCCATATGAAGAAGGTGCCTTCACACCCAATATAACATCCTTCTCCATAGAAATATCATATTTCTTCAAAATACATGGGACATCACCTTCTTTAAAATACTAAGAGGGACCAACTTCTCCTATAGTTTCTTTTCTTGGCCAATGTCTTGTTTTAGTATTTGAAGCAATAATTTCTCTCCTAACAACCATTGTGTAAATTTTACTCAATGATATGTGCCTGCATAAAGAAGATGAATCATTTTTTAATATATGCATGGGATCTAGTAAGTGGAAAATCTTAAGATGCTCCCAATATGGAAGTTCGTAAAATATAGATTTGATTTTCATCCCAATGGGAATTTTCTTAACATAGGTGTGAAAAGATTTAGGATCATATAACATAGGTTCCCCATTTGAATCAAACAATTATATAATTTCCTTCTCCTTCTCTATGTCATATGCCCTAATTCAATCTGTCGGTGGCATTATTTCAGGTCTCTGGGTTCTCTCTTGTTTACCATTGAAATAATATGCATCTCTTATATAAGGGTGGTATTTTATAAGCAATACCCTCAAACAATCGTAAACCATCTTTCATAGGTGGTTGGAAAACCTAAACTTTGTATAAGGTCCAAAACATTTACATCCATGATACCCTTTTATTATAGTACCTTTGATGTTGTCATATACAAAGCATGTCAGTGTCAGAAATAGAGTTGCACCAAATGAAGTATAAAAAATAACATTACAAATATAAACAAATCAATTAACTTTCTTACCATAGAAAACTTGTAGTCCCGGATAATCATGCATGGTGTATGCACATATTTCATACAATATAAAATACCTCTCCATTGGAATGGGTCTTGATACATCATATAAATGTATCCCTTCCCATAATTTCTTAAATTCGTCGATCAATTGTTGGAGGTATACATCCATTCTATTCACTTGTCTTCTACTTGGTACTATAAGAGCCAACATAATATGGTCATTCTTCATGGAAAACCATGGGGGGATATAGTTATCGATCACTACCACTATCCAAACATAATAGTTGGTTTTTTGGAGGGAACACATGTTAACTTCATCCATAGCTATGCTCAATCATAGGCTTTGTACTTCATCCTTGAATTTATTGAGCCATGTATCCTCTATAGGATTTATGGCTATTGAATTTGTTTGGATTCACATAACTCCTGGCTCACTTTTATGTGAGGCATTCAACCCCTACAACATGGATAAATGTTTGCAATGAAATATCCTTTGAATCCTTGGAATTATAGGCATGTTCCTCAATATCTTATGAGGAGGACCACATGCCTTACTCTTTTTATCTTTATGGTACCTACCATGTCCACATTCTTGACATATCTCTTTCTTTGCATATCCATTTCTGTATAGAATACAATCATTCGTACATGCATGGTATGATATGTACTCAACACCCAACATTTTCAACATTTTATTTACCTTTGTACAACTATTGGGAAAGAAATTAGCACTTGGAAGTAACTTATCTTTGAGTAAACTACAATTAGTGGGAAATAGAAATGTACATTGTCATTAAGCATGAATAAAATCAACCCTTTTCTTCCTTCATTGTGTGACGAGATTCATTAAAAAGTTAGGGGACTTAATGGTTAGTTACCTAAAAAGTGCCAAGGAACACACGTCTGATATACCATACATTACTTTCAAGTTGTACAGTAACATTTTTTTTCCTATTTGGGTAGACCTTGACCCTTGTACTCGACCAAAGAGACGGATGGTGGAAGCACATTTCAGGATTTTGAAGAAGGTATATACAACATCAAAATCATCCCCTAGTTCATTTTGTTGGAATGCATCTAACAACATTCCCTCCATGGCTTGGGTATCACACAATAAATCATCCATACCAACCTCTATGCCATTTCCTTCATCCTCAACATGTGGAGAACTAGTGTTACTGTAAAGGTTTTGAATTGGTGACTCGTAATGTAGTGGGAATTAAATAGGTCGTTGGTTCAACCATTCTCGGTATGCTTCCTCTCCAAGTTGTGCTCGTTTAGAATAAATCTCACGACTTGAAATCATAGTGGGATGCAACGGTAGATGGGGGTTAGTTTTCTCATCATCAAAATATTGATTGTAAAAATATTGAACATTACATCAATAATATTAGTAACACAATGCATTTAATATGTTCAAACATTATGCCAAACACTTATTAGAAGAACAAACATTTTTTCCTAATAATAAACATGCAACCAAACACTTTATAAAACAAATGTCGAATTAAGAAATACATTTACATTAGTTCCATTGAAAATCCAAAAATACAATTACTCAATCACCTTTTTCTTACGCCCTATGGAGTTGTCCACAAAAAAGAGACCTAATTAACAGTGTAATATCGTGGACCCGGGTTGGTCGTTGGAAGATGGCATGCTACAATTGGTAGGATAAAGTAGTTGTCCATTTTCATCAAACATCTACTTGTGGTATATTTCTCTCAATAAGAGCTTTCGGAATTTTGGGACTAATGGAATATCTTGAGCATCTGAACTTAATCATAAATCTTGATCTTACAAAATTCAATAAACAATTAATCAACTACACCTGAATGCATAACATAAATTCAATGAGATAAATCAATTATCGATAAAATATATATGTACTGCAATCAATGTGATAGAGCTTGAATCTCTTCCAATGATATGGAATGAGTTGGAATCTGAAGAATTGGCCATTTGATATTATAATTCATTTTTTCCTACATGTGAGCCAAAATCATCATCTTGGGAAACATAGAACAATACAACTTCAAATAGAATTTAGAATAACTTTTATAACTTAATGGTGAACTTAATCATATAAAGACACACCGATTCATATGGATAAACCAAACACATTGGTGTATTTAATAGAGAGAAGCACCGAAGGATGATCTCCATTATTTCCTCCACAATCCAAAATCTCCACAAAATTTAAACGCAGATGTTTGCACTTTCATTTTTCATATTAAACTGTTTTATGGTGTGTTATTACTTACAAACCACACCGGTGCATTTATAACTTTATATCGTGCCGATTGAAGCAAGTTTGAGAAATAATCACTACAAGGAAAAGACCCTCTAGTGGAGGTTTTTGCGGACGCCCCTATAAAAATATTCCAAAAATCTGTTTATAGAGAATGATACTAGCGGAGGTGAGTGAGTGGAGGTTTTAGTGAATGTTTTTACATCGGTTCTTTTATAGGTACATAACACACCGGTACCTTTCCTACAAGAGGAGCATCGGTCCCCTCAAAACTAGTGCATCATAGCAGGGTTATTTCAAATAAAGAACAATATTATCTGGTGTGCTACATAAATAAGGATGCACCGGAAAATAATGACACACCATAATAGTGTTATTTTAAAAATCTACAATGTGAAACATAAAAATGGAAGCACCAATGTGTTATTAGTATAGTGCACCTTCATATGGTTAAATAAAAAAAATTTACGCAGTAATGTAGGATTATGTCAAAAAATATATTATGGTGCACTCCATTGTACCAGTGCTCCAATATGGAGCACCTTGTTAGGGTTAATTTCCAAATATAGGTGGTGCGCTCTGTAAACCCAAGTGCACCGGGGCGTCTATTATTATACTGCACCATGTCATGCTTAAAAAAAAAATTGCACTATTGTAGTTTTTCAAAAATTGCACGACAGTGACATATGGAGTAGTATACGAACCGATGCGCACCCAAAAACAAGTGCACCGTACTAGGTCTATTTTTTTTTTTAATATAACCAGTGTGCTCATTAAACATGTATGGCCTGATGCGGTTGTGCATTGGGTGCACCGAAACATGGTTTTATTAAAAATAAAATATCGATGGTATTTTCCTACCATATAACCTATGCTCCAATTTGAGCTATGTATTCATAGTAAAAATAACTTCAAAGATAGGGTATCCAAAATGAGCATAAAAAACCAAAAACAATATTTCCAGTAATATCCATCTTGCAATATTTATCTTGGACATTTGTAGTCTCCCTATATATTTGACATTAATGATAACAATATTTCCAGTAATTTCCATCTTCCAATATTTATCTTGGACATTTGTAGTCTCCCTATATATTTGACATCAATGATAAAAATATTTCCAACAATTCTTTATTTTATTTCTTTGCCAAATTTTAGAAGGGTGATTTGTACAACATAGATTTATCAGCAAATACTTCGGAGTGGTTGGAGTTTTTTTTAAGAGACAAATTTGAGGGGTATTACAGTAGATCACATAGAAATATGTAGAGGAGATATTTCAGGTATATGATTTCATTCTATTAATCATCTTAATCTTTCCCCTATTTGATTCAAACAATTTTCAATGCATTCCCAAACAAAAAAGGGTTTCATAGTTACCTTCAGTATTGGAAGCCCTAATTTCCTCACAGTTTTTTTTCTTTCTTTTTCAAATTTTCACAAGGAGAATTGTTTTTAGGAAAAAAAAAATTATAGGATATGTTTATTTATATATGGGTGTTTTCTATCTATTGCAATGAAACTACTCATTACAATGGATCCATAATCGTCCTGTTGTTGTCTGTCTTTTTTTTAAATGTCTTCGAGGTTAACAACGCATTATGTACATATTAAGAGAATTGGTGTGTACTTTTATGTCAAGAATATTACTTAATTTAAATTATAAATAATATTAAAAAAAAAATGCACGGTTAGCATTGCACATTGTACCTAGATAAGCATTGGGGTGATTTTTTTTACAAAGAACATCATTGAGTTTAAAATGAAATGATATTTTTTTTTATATGGAAACTTCCATGTCTTAAATTTGTTTATAAATGAATGATGCATAATAAACTTTACTTAGGAAGTCTTGATTTTCTTAATTCTTAAAGCACCGAATGAATACAAAAAATTGTAAAACGTTTTCAATTTTGCAATGACACAATTATACTATACTGGTGCATGTGTGTGTGTGTGTGTGATGCATCTATGAATATAAATATGGTTGATGCCCCGGTGCATATTAAGTCAGTATATGCACCAAAATAAAAAAAATTAATCACATAATTTTTATATATGATGATTCCTAGTTTTTTTCAGAGATATTTTGAAAATTCCAAGGGACAAACAAGGGAAAAACCAAGACATGCTGGTAGCGATCTCCAAAAAAGTGTAGAAGAATATGGTAAAAGAAATGAACATAATTGTGTCACAAGAGGAGCCATCCCAACTACAATGTGCATCAGAGGTATGTAATTATTTATTTACTCTTTTATGTACATCAAATTTAATTATTACGTGAAATACCAAGTTTCAATTGTTTTGTTGCAGAAAAGAAAAAAAATATAACCCATTCAATACATAAGACAAGATGACAAGGAATAAAAGGGTCGATCACAAACTTTATGTGTATTTATGTTTTTGGTCTTTCAGAAGTTTTCATATTTGTTGTGATATTTATATTTAAATAATTAATTTACACTTATTCATGGATGTCTTCTAATAGGTGATAATATACAAAGAGGAACCAACCCATGAATTAATAAACATTGGGTTAAGTATGGGTTGTGAGTATATGTTGAAGTATGAAAGTTTAATTGAACAATTTGTAAGTAGCTATGTTGTTTAAATTCCCTTGTTTTATAATTAGTGAAACAATAAGAAAACTTTATGTGGATTATATCGACTATTCTTTGCCATGTCATATTAAACATCTAGGAAACAAAGTGTGGAATGCAACCAATAGAGGATATTTTAAGAGAATGCATGAAGCATGGCTTTGAAAGAATGTGTATTTTTTATGAAAACTTGGTGCTGAGGTATGCTTTTTTATTTACATAGTCGTGTATATTCTGCTATATATAAATGTAGATATACTTATTACATTTAATTTTTAAGTTTGTAGATGGAATATGAAGGGGTGGAACATAAAAAACAAGTCAATCAATAAAACATTAGGTGAAAAGACAAAGTATAATATCGCTAACAAATGATGATGAAATGAGGCATGCATGCATGCAACTTGAGTGATGAAAACAGTTTTGGAAATTTTGTTGTCATTGATTTCAACCTTGATAAATAGGTGAAGTATCATTGATTCATTGGTTTGAGAAGCATTGTCAATATTGGACATATTGTTATGCATGTGACTTGAATGTCAAGCATTGTCAATATTGGACATAATGTTATGAAGGTTGGACATAATGTTATGAAGGTGACTTGAATGTCAAGTATTGTCAATATTGGACATAAATTTATGAAGGTGACTTGAATGTCAAACATTGCCAATATTGGACATAATGTTACGAAGGTGAATTGAATATTAGTAGAAAGAAAATATTGAATAATATATTGTATGAGCTTGGTACACTCATCCTATTTTGTATAAGGTTGAAATTGTCTCATTAACATCCATGCACAAAAGAAGAAACTTTCCAGATAAAAAGGGTAAATGAATAATCCAATATGGATCCATACAAATCAGAAATAAATAAGTTAATAAGACATGGTTCATTAAAAGTAATTCATAAAATATCAATTGAAGAAAAATCTAGAGATGAGACAGAATATAAATGGTGGATGTTTGATGCAGAAGCATTGACACCATCGAGTTAGAAGTTGAGTCAATTCAAACGACAATAAGGTTGACTATATAGAAGTCAATCGACTGCAAGACGAGTCGAAGAAAATTCGACCGATTGAAATCCTATAGATTGACAAAAGTTGGAGAAGACAATTCGATCGATTTCAAGTTGAGTCGAAGACAAGTCAACCAACTGAAGGTCGAAGTTGAAGGAAAATTGATTTGGGAAATACAAGCCGGACAAAGCAAGTCAAGACGACCAAATCAAGTCGAGACGACCCAAGTCAAATTTCTCAATTCGTATTTCTTCCAAGTCGAGTCAGTCCAAGAAATAAGTAACCTAAAGGTTGAAGTTGAAGAAAAATTAAATACAAATCGGGTCAAGGCTAAAGCAATATGGATTGACTAGAATTCAAATACTCAAGTCGAAATTTCTCCTAGTTGAATCGAACAAAACTATTTTTGGTGGTCGAATGAGGAAGCAAATACAAAAAAGGGTGAGACCAAGTAAAATCTTTAGTGACTAGCAGCTGAGAGGGAACCAATTTTAATATAACCATCAAGTAAAATGTTTACAAGTTGAGTTTAAATAATCACCAAAAAAGGAGATATGCGGAGGTCGATTTATACATTCAGGAAAAGGTAATATGTATTGAAGTCGATATGGAATCCGATGACGAAAGGAAAATATGGGCAAGTTTCCTTCAGAGAACCTCCTGTACCGGCCACCTCGCACATTGTTTGGGTAAATTTTGTGTTTTTTGTATAATTGGGCATGTTCTACAAAAAACCCATGTCATAGAATTTTAAAATGCGTTTCCATCACTCTAGAATATTCATACGAAAATCATTGTCTAAATTGGTGTACAAAAATTGATTAATAAAAGTAACCATTTATGTTAATTAAATGAAGGGGTGCAATGTTTCATTCAAAAAGGACACATTTTTTTAAAGT
>JASDQU010028413.1:18502-29198 GCA_032191745.1 Picea mariana
GGTTAAAAAACATATTGTCCTAAGTTATTTCTAAGGAGCAGTTTGGGTTCCTTAGTGATAGAAAAATCCACGATGCAGTGGGAGTGGCTCAAGAAGCACTACACACTATAAAAACAAAAAAAATGGCAGTCTTTGTCATCAAATTGGACCTCTTAAAAGCTTATGATAAGGCATCGTGATTATACCTCATATTTTTGTTGATCCATGTAGGGTTTAGTTTACCTATTGTAAACTGGATAAAAGGATGTCTCAATGTTGTATCTTTCTCCTTGCTCATAAATGAATATGTGTCTCCCTATTTTACATCATCTAGAGGCTTGAGGTAGGGACACCCACTATCTGCTCTCCTTTTCCTACTTGCAGTTAAGGGATTAAATATATACGTGTCTTCTCTAAGAGAGATTGGCTCTATAAGAGGTATCAAAATGGGAATGAATACCAATTTTGTAGATGATGTACTAATGTTTGATAATGACTCTCTAGGTGATACCAACATGTACAAAGAAGTGTTGGAAGTTTATATGAAGGAAACGAGAATGGAGGTTAATGTTAAAAATCCTCTATTTTTTTCAGTAGTTTTCCTAGTAAATTAGAAAAGCTATGCAAAACAATTATGCCCTACACATACATTATTTACTTTTAATAAAAGATTAAAGTATTTGGGTTTTACTCTCAAAGCAAATGATGGACATCATCAAGACTAGATTTGGTTATATACAAAGGTGGAGAATTTTTTTTGTGTTTAGTGTAATAAGTGGCTCTCTTTAGAAGGTAGACTTACCCCCATTAAGTCAATTATAGAAGCATTGCCAATGGCACTCCCACGCATTTATTCCAATTGGCATAAAAAAAAGATAAAAACAAATGTTTCAACTTTATTTGGAGGAGAAAAAAAGAGAAGAATGTTATGGCTTTGGTAAAATGGAAAAGATTATCCAAGACAAAATACATGGGTGGATGGGATTGAAAAGCATATAAATTTTTGGGAAAAAACTAGTAGCTAAAAGTCTTCAAAGAGTTATAAAGGGAAATGAGTCGTGCCAACATAGATTTAGACAAAATAATATGGACCCGTTCACAATAGATGAATGGATAAGAAGCTCGCAAAAGTCCCATCAAAATTATTCAATTTTTTGGAAAGCTATTGTTCTAGCATTTCCAATGATTGGTTCCGTGGCTTGCTCGAAAGGTAAAGGAGGGAAAAAGTATGAGGAAGGATCCTTGGATTTCTTGTAAAAGAAACTTTAAGCAATTTAAAGAGTCGATTTTCCTTCTACATCAAAAGGACATGCACACTATAAATGATGCCTCATCTTTGGTTCATAATTCAACTTGGAAGGAGTGGAAGTCTATAGAAGAGTTTGGTCTTAAAGACCATCTAGCATTGGATTGGGGGAATATATCCACCAATAAAGATATGGAAATATTAAGCTCAACTAAGAGGAGGATGTCATGTTACGGTAAAACAAATCTAAGGACAGTGCATACATAGTAAAGTTGTGATACTCATCCTTATTTATGGTGGTTTTACAATAAATTCTTTCTTGGTGGTGGTTATCTATATGGAAGATGAACGAGCAACTAAAAACAAATGTTTTATTTTGGTTTGCACTCTCCAATAAGGTATTGATGTGGGATACATAGCATAAGTGATCATCACACGGCTCAAGGATTTGTCTTTTATGCAAAGAGGATGAGGAGAATATACATCACATCATGGTAAAATGTCATTACATATTGGAAGTGTGGTTTGTTGTAAGAGAAATATTATGTGGTATAGGTCAATGGAGTGGAGACTCTCTTGCTTCAACATTTAAAGTACGGGTAGAAGATGTATTAATCAACGACTATAAAAGCCTTCCAATATTGGTAAGTTGGTTGATACAGAGCCCCAAAGGTTAGCTCAAGTTATCATGAGCCAAATGTGAGATCTCTCTCTAGAAGTTGGGGAGGTCATGAGTTCAACTCTCTCAATCCCCTCAAGGTTAGGCTTAGTAATAAGGGATGACGACTTACCCCATTTACCATCCATGGATCATGTGGAAGTACTTGCGAGGGTTTTACGTGAGGTTTTCCTTAGAAAAAATGAAGTTTGTTGATATAGAAAACTAGGGATGAAACAGTGTTCAATCATGTAGTGATCTCTCCCATTACGTTTTTTTTATAAAATAAAGTATTACTATGAAAGTATTAAGGATCCTCCGAGAATCAAACCTAGGAGACAAATGGACACATTGGAATTTCATAAGTCCATGGCTTGGGGATTCTTTGATGGAGCAACATCAAAGTGTAACCTAGGAATAAGTGGAGCAGGTGGAACTATATTTATATCACATTCTAACCATTTCTTATTCATTGTTGGATTAGGGGATGGATAACAAGGCTAAGCAATATGCACTTGCTTCCTTACTCGTGCTAACAATATAATATGGTGTAGACAATTCAGATTATGAGGGATTCCAAACTTAATGTGGATTGGAAGAATGACACCGTGCCTTTTCTGAATCTAGGCTTTTAGACCCTTATAAAGGTCATTTTTACCATGGAAGGGGAGGATACTTAATGTCTCCTTTAAGCACATCTTTAGAAAACATAACACTTTAGCGGACAAGCTTTCTCAAGAGGAAGTGGATATGTCATATAATTCATTAAAGCTAGAAGAAGTAAAGGATGAGGACCTCATTGTCTTTCCCCTGGATCTTTCTAGTAAATGTTGAATTCTACTTAATTTAATGATGCAAATCTTATAACCATGATCAAAAGTACTTTCATTCGATTTGGTTAGATGAACATTTTATCCTTTTTAATAATATATAATACATAGAGATGATAAGTTAGATTTTTTGAATTAATAAGTTAGATTTTAAATTATAAACTTTCACGCTCTTTTTAATGATATATATAAACATGTGAAATGTAATATCAATTTCCCCATACGATATTACTTTTTTTTCGCTTCAAATATATATAAACGTTTAGTGAATATAGTTTTAAATCATTTTTGAAGTGGAAGAGAACAATTTTTCTTAAAAGTCTTAAAAATTTCAAAATTTTAATGAAAAAGGTGAGTGGTCTCTTTCATGTGTTAAAAATAACTTTTCACAAACATTTTTTTATTAAGGTTTCTATGCACGTAACCTAACAATGTTTTTTTAATAAACTCATTAATTTATGAGGTCCTACACGAGTTTGAACATCGTAAAAATTTCAAATTTCTTAGAATTGAAATTTTTTCGGATTAAGATATCTTAAGAAGTGTTAATATTTTGAATTTTTTCATCTTAATTTTTTGTTCAAATTTTAAAGCTTCTAAATCTTATATTCCCATGGATTGAAATAAGTATTGTTAAACATTTGAATCTAAGGATTAAAAGATGTATAGATCATCCTTCCATATATCATATTTAAAACAAAATACAACACAATACAATTGGTTTATAATAATTTGTTTTGTTTTTTAAATTTTATTTTATTTTTATTAGGAGTACGTGTATGGTCAATGTGTGTATAGTTGGTGTATATGTTATATATGTATGTATATGTATATATATTGGTGTATACACTATACCCATATGCACACACTTCTCTCTCTGTAACAACAACAACAACAACAACAACAACAACAATCTATTTTTAAGGTCACAACCAAGTTAGACATGAAAAACGAGTAAATAGGAGGATGAAAAAACAAAGTTGCTAGGGTTAACGAAGGAAGCTCAAATCAAGACATGTTGAAGACATAAATTGGAGGTAAGACATCCCATCACCCCTCTCATAAAAATGATCGCAGGCTCAAGGAAAAGACTATGGGATATATGCAAATTCCAGAACTTTAGGCTACACATCACATCGTCTCCTCTTGTACTAAACAAACCCTCCCACCTCAAGCTAGCACTAAGAAAGCAAATATGGCAAGACACCAACCCCACTATGTTAGCACAAAGTTTACATCTATCTTGCAATGTCTTGGAAACCATAGTAGAGATCAAGGATTTTCAATTGCGGAAAGACGATCGGATCCCTCCAAGAGCCCATTGACGAACTCTCTGTCCATACTTACTAACCCACATCAATGTTCACAAACCCCTCATCGTCCTAAACCCACGATCAATACTACTGCTCTCCCATAACATCTATCCACTCCACCCATAAAACAAGGAAGAAAATCAGGAAGAGCAAGCCACATTGTGTGAAAAAAGTCAAGGAAGATATGAACACAATGATGGATCCAAGCCTATACATAGAAATGGTTATCATATATATGAAGCAAGAGATTATCAAGGTCGTCCATGCACAAAGATATCAAGAATCAATGCTTTTGAAGTGGGTAGAAAGAACATGGGATCACATACTTGGATGCACCCCTATATTGCATATGGGAGCCAAGGGTTATAATACATTTGTTTAAAACTTTGTTGAGGATAGGTAAAAGATTGCTATAGGAGGTCCAGAGTTTTGGGGAATGTGGCACTAACCATCTTCAGGTGGCACACAAGCTTCGATTTGATTCAAGTGTGCATCCAAACAATGACTCTTTGGGTTAAAAGGCCCTAACTACCCATTGAGTTTTGGAAACCCCCAATCTTCAAGATAATATGGGGCAACTTGGGAACCTACCTCCAAACAAATCCATAAACGATCAAGAGGAAAAACACCTCTATAGCAGTAATTTGTGTGGAAATAGATATATCCCAAGGATTACCAAATGTCATTATGATCGAGGTGGGAGAAAACCACTTCATGCAATCCCTTGATTACAAGACCACACCCTATCAGTGTACCCACTACTGCTCTCATGGTTAGCATAATATAGCAAGAAGTTTGAGCTAGAAGGGAGAGCACACCTTGTTATGAGTCCATCAGACTTCGAGGTGGAGACCCTCAAGCTAAGTGGAAAGGATGAAAGGAAATCGGGTATGGAAGTTAAAGGCCCAAAATAACTTCATAAATCTAAGGCACAAGTGGACGTTGAGATTCTCATACAAAAAATCCTAAAGATCATATTTCAGAACTGAAAGGTAAGCTCAAGGACTCCAAAAGTTTGAGTCTGAACCCACCCCCCTCCATAAATGCCACCCAACAACAAGAAGTAGGCCTAGAGCATGACATAGAGGTATCATAGAGTCCTCAACATATCATTCCAAATGAGGAAAAGATTATAGAGGTGGTGACCCTTTCTACCTCCTCCAAATCAATGCGCACCAATGGTTCACTAACAATGCCATCCATATCCAATAGGTGCTTAACAAGATCCCAAGCAAGGGAAGTAGCACACCAATAAAGAGAACTGGAGATTGTGGCTACAACACCCACATGACTACAAGGGGCAAAAGAAATCGAAGATCTCATTCAAAACAATACACAAAGCGAGAGGTTTTATCTCGCAGAAAACTTACTATAGCAGGGGCCCTTAGTAGATAAACCCTTTAAACAAGTATCCTGATGATTATTATCTCACACAATTTAAGAGGCACTAGGATGTCCTCGAAGCAACAATTCCTCAAAAGACTTGTCTTCAAACATAAACAATGTGTACTAATGATGCAAGAGACTATGTGCTCGGAGATGGAAGTGAAGAGGCATTTGAAGAAAATCCTGCCAGATTGGTCCTTCATGGTTGTGAGCTCAATAGGAAAGCCGAGGAAAACCGTGATTGGTTGTAACACAACAGTGGCCCTCCACACCTCGATAAGCACCCCCAACTACATTTTGGTGATCCTATTCTCACATGCTCTAAACAATTAAGTATAAATTTCCGATTTATATGCTCCAATGCATAGTATGAAGGAATTTTTGTATGATCTTGAAGTCTTGAGCATTTCAAGCATGCCCCACCTCATCTTGGGGCTGATCTAAACTTCAACCTCTACCTATTTGAAATATAGAGGATCCAAGCCCGCTCAAATCCTTTAGTAGATTTCTTCTTGAACATTTTGGACCAACATATGTAAGTGGACGCAAAGCTTGCAGAGGTGGAATCTACACAGTCAAATAAAGGAGCATAAATCCAAGGTATTTCCACAATACTTGGTTGCTTTCTTATCAAAGAGACCCTAATCATGAGAAAATGTGCCTATGAATCACCGGTCCTAAGGATGCATCATCTTAGCATCACCCTATCAAATTAGAGATATCACTAGAAGGGGAAAAGCCCCTAGCCCCATTCAAATTCAACCCTTACTGATTAACCTATGAGGACTACAACACTCTCATAAAAGAGATAAGAAGAAAACAAAATTTTGATTATGAGGAGGTTGTTATGATCCTTTTCCAAAGGAACCTCATACATGCCAAGGCTATTACTAAGGAGTGGGAAAGAACAACTTTCCAAAAAGATGAGTGAGATCTCCTCTATGTGGAAACAAATATCTCATCATTGCAGGATTCTCACACAAGGGTAGGCTTGAATGAGGATACTTGACAAATCTAGACACACCGAAGAAGGAAAAGGTGAGTCTCCTTTCTTGGCAAGGGGACAATTGACACATGGAGAGAAAATCCATGGCTATCAAAAGGTGACAAAAACGCTGAGTTTTTTCCATAGGGAAGCAATGGTATGGAAGTCATGCAAAACAATTTGGAAAATCAGGGACAATTCTGGGACATAGTGTACAAATTTTGGTTCAATTGCAAAGGCAACAATTTCCCATTACAAATCAGTGTACACATAACCTCCAAGGGAAAATAACCGAGAAATCCTAGGCACTGCTTCATTCTTTGATGGGTAGATGAGCGAGATACAAAATGAGGTTCTTACAAGACTGATAACAATGGAGGAGCTACACAAAAATCTACAATCCTTTCAAACTAGAAAATCCCTTGGTCCTAATGGGTGGATCGTGGAGTTATTTCTTCGATTTTGGGACCTTATAACAATAGGCCTATTAGTGACTGTGGAAGAATCCAAAATCTTAGGTAAATTTCATTCACCTTTCAATGCCACTTTTATTGCAAACATTCCCAAGATAGGAATCCATATAGGTTTGAACATTACCAACCCACCTCTTTATGTCACTATGTATATAATGTATATCCAAAGTCACAACAATCCATCTCAAACACATTTTATTTGAGGATATATCCTCTAAACAATTCAAATTCCTTGAAAACTGACACATTCACAATGTTATTATTGTTGCCCAAGAAGCCTTGCACACCATAAAATCTAAAGCCAAATCTGCCTTTATGCTCAAGATTGACCTTACCAAGGCCTTTGAGAAAGATAACCAACTCTATCTTAAAGGCATTCTTACCCAGGTGGGTTTCTTAGCTCCTTTCATCAATTGGGTCGAAGATTGTTATCAATCTATCTCTCTTGCTATTTTAGTTAATGGGTCAATCACCCCTTTCTTCTAACCTACCCACAAGCTTTGCCAAGGGTGCCCACTCTCCCCTCTATTATTTCTTATCATTACAAAATCTCTCAACAAACATATTACACATGAATGTTTATTGAAACTTGAAAGGTGTCAAGACAGATGTTGATCTCCATATCCCATATCATGTTTGTAGATTATATCCTCATCTTTGGGATGCTACTGTACAAGAAGCCAAGGGCCTAGAAAAAATTCTAAAATTGTTCTCGTCATCCATTGGCATGGACATGAATCTTCATAAATCCTCTATTCGTTTCTATCATGTAGCTCAAGCCACTCATGATATGATTTGTAAATTCTTTCCCTTCTCCATTTGTGCTATCAACCACTATGTCTCAAATACTCAATTTTATGTTGAAGGCTAATGACTACAACTTCTAGGATTGGTTATGGCTTTATGACAAGTTGGAAAAAAAGAATCGGCCTATGATGTCATGGATTTCTATGGTAGGCATGTTAGTTCTCATTGAGAGTGCATTGGAGGCCATCCCTGTTTATTGGTTATCCCTTGCTTGCATCCCAAAAATGATGATCATAAAAATTAGGACATTGTGCCTACATTTTTTGTGATCCATAAATAAGGAAAGCAAGAGCATCTGACCCCTCAAGTGGGATCTCATATCTATTAATGTTTAAGCTATTATTAGAGTTCTTTTCATTTCAATAAATAACAATAGCATAAGATAGGATCACCAAGAAATACACAATCACAAGAGACACACCATTTGTCCTTGGAAGCCCTCATGGGGGATAAAACCCAACAAAACTTCCTTATTATAGATAGCCAATACAATGCCAAGAGATAACTCAAACAAATACAGAAAGTCCTTTCCCAAGGATGCGCCTCTCTCTCTCTCTTCTCCAACTGTAGCTCTGAAACTTGTCTCTCAATGAACAAGTGTGTGTGTGTGTCTAACTGAGGCACTAGCCTCCTTATTTATACAACACTGGCATGTGTGAAGGTGTCTTTTCACTGGCAGGGCCAACTTATCCTTCTGGGTGGTTATAACCACCTTTAGTATATTCTGGGGCCTCTTTAATATATTCTGGGGCCGACTTCTTCTTCTGCCAATTACAATTATATTTTGACCAATCCGCAAAATGGGATTTGGTCCTTTACAAATAGTCGACATGATCAATCCGCAATGGGGATTGATCCAATGAATAATATATCAATAATAATTAGAATACACTTTGCAGTTACATTATTTCAACACTCCCCCTTAACAAGAAGGGTATTCTATAACAACATCAGGCAAGAGAGAGGACTGCATCATCAACATCATCAGGAGGACAACATCATCAATATCATCTTGGAACACTGACTGACGTATCTATAAATCATCGAAAGTTTTCTCATCAGCAGCATCGTCATTCTCAAAGGAATGCAATCATCATCTGCATCAATATGGACTAGTATAAAAATAATACATCATCATTATAGCACGAGGCTGGCTCATCATCACGATACTGGACTGGATTTACGTCACAACTATCAAGCTGGAAGCACAGTGCTCGTCTTGCTTTACGTCACAACAATCAAGCTGGAAGCAAGATACTCATCTTGCTTTACGCCACAACAATCAAGCTGGAAGCAAGATACTCATCTTGCTTTACGTCACAACAATCAAGCTAGAAGCAAGATACTTGTCTTGCTTTATGTCACAACAATCAAGCTGGAAGCAAGATACTCGTCTTGCTTTATGTCACAACAATCAAGCTGGAAGCAAGATACTAGACTAGCTTTATGTCACAACTATCAAGCTGGAAGCACAGTACTGGTCACATATCATCTCATCGTCTTGCTTTACATCACCGCAATAAAGATGGAAGCAAGATACTAGACTGGCTTTACGCCACAGCTATCAAGCTGGAAGCACAGTACTAGTCATATCTCATCTCATCATCTTGCTTTACGTCACAATAATAAAGCTGGAAGCAAGATACTAGACTGGCTTTACGTCACAGCTATCAAGATGGAAGCACAATATTAGTCACATCTCATCTCAACACTACTCCCCCTTTCGTGGAAGGTCCTTTCAGACTATACCAAGCTTATCTCGAAAGTGCTCAAACTTTACACGAGATAGAGGCTTGGTCAACACATCAACAACCTGTTCATTCGTGCTAACGTACTGGAGCTTTATGGCTCCTCTCTGCATCATGTCACAGATGTAATGATATTGGATTTTTATGTGCTTCGACCTGTCATGGAATACATGATTCTTTGTCATCTTTATGCAGATTTGGTTGTCACATAGGATTGTGGTTGCTTCCATCTCTAGGTCAAATAGACTAGTCAACAACTTACGAAGCCATATAGCTTCGCAACTAGCAAAACACGTAGCAATGTATTCTGCTTCCGCTGTACTGAGAGAAATGCTGGATTGCTTCCTACTCTGCCATGAGATCATGGTTGATCCCAAACTGAAACAATATCCTGAAGTTCTCTTCCTATCATAAACACTTCCATCCCAATCTGAATCAATGTACCCACTCAATGTGAAATCATGATCTCCATCATAATTGAGACCACAATCTAATGTACCCTTAAGGTACCTCATCACATGTTTTGTAGCCACTAGGTGAAAATGCTTGGGATCTACCAGAAACTGACTCAAGGTGTTCACGACAAAACAAATATCTGGTTTGGTGTTCGTCAGGTACATCAACGATCCAATGATCTGTCTATACAACGTGGCATCAATCAATTCTGACGAAGTGTCGACCAACAACTTCAGCGTCATTTTCATGGGTGTATTCATGGACTTGCACTCTAACATGTCGAATCTCTTCACTATTTCGACTGCATACTTCCCTTGGTTAAGGAAGATCCTCTGTGGACTCTACCATACCTCAAGACCTAAGAAATAATGCATTAGGCCAAGGTCTTTCATCTCAAATTCTGAGGTGAGCCTCTTCTTACATTCAGTGATGAGCTTTTTTTCTCCAGTTAAGAATAAGTCATCCACATATAGCAATAATATCACTGGCTCATTGTTCATAACCTTGAAGTAAAGGTTAGAATCTGCTTTACTCTTGGTAAAGCCCAAGCTTGTCAGGAAGCTGTCTATCCGGCCATACCAAGCTCTAGGATCTTGTTTCAATCCGTACATAGCCTTCTTCAACTTGTAGACATGAGACTTCATGTCTTCAACTTCAAATCCTTGAGGTTTCTCTATATACACTTCTTCTTCGATGACACCATTTAGGAAAGATG
This sequence comes from Picea mariana, assembly GCA_032191745.1. Lineage (NCBI taxonomy): Eukaryota > Viridiplantae > Streptophyta > Pinopsida > Pinales > Pinaceae > Picea > Picea mariana. The sequence goes on from JASDQU010028413.1 coordinate 29,099, forward strand.
TCTTTACGTCCATCTGGTGTAACTTCCACTTCTTCTTAGCTGCAAGGGCTATGATGGTTCTGATCGAAGTGTATCTGGCTACAGGAGCAAATGTCTCTTC
>JASDQU010028414.1:0-29197 GCA_032191745.1 Picea mariana
GAAAGTATAAATAAGATAGCAATGGTATCTTGTAGATCATCCTTTTTGTGGATCAATGGAGAGCTTCTTGTGAGAATATCCTTTGGAGTATTGGTGAAGAGCTTCTTGTGAGAGATTATTGAGCATTTTTGGTGTGGAACACTTGAGAATATTGAAGATATATAGGTGAATGAGGTAACCAAAGGATATATAACCAAATTTTAGAGGGAAGGTGAAGAAAAGAGGGTCGGAATTCAAGGGAGGATAAATTCTTTTCATGATGCTTTCTAAGGTATGTTATTTACAGGTCATCTCACCATTTTCTCAATAATTTTTTTTCTATAATGATTCAGACTGTGAGATTGATATTCCATTGTGGAAACATATCCAAGTATTTGTGGTAAAAAATTAAGCATGTGGGTCGTTGTATTTTTTGAGATACACTCCATGTAAAATAGGTTTGTGGCTAGTTTTGAAACTAGTCTAAAATAGGTGTTTCAGGTAAAAACATCATAACTTCTTCATGACAGATACAAATTTGTGAGACCAATTGTGTTGCTTATATTACATTATTTAGTGTGTTGTGTAACATTTTCAAATCAATTCAACAAATATTATGTGCAGGGAACGCTCTACAAAGTCTCTCTCTAGAGTAAGCCAGAATTCAACAAGGTATGCCATTTTTGCTATAACTCCTTTTCTGAGAGGTTCCAAGTAGTGAAACATGGAGGAATTGCATAAAAAACACTGAATAAAATTGTGTATAAGTTTTAGATATTTATTCATTATAGGTACAAAGTTATGATTATTCCAAGTTAGGGTTGTTGACTAATCCAAAACTAGTCATGGTTGAGACAAGCAGTTGATGAGTTGGCACATACATGAGGTGTATCGTTGATGATATTGGTACATATTGATGAGTAATTGTTGATGAGAATTTGACACATGATTGGTATATACTTGGTACATTGTTGGATGTACATTTTTATGGTACAGGTTGATTACTGGTTATTTGGCATAGGTTGGTGCATGGTTGATGCACTTGTTTATGGTACAGATTGATATTTGTTGAGGATTGTTGCCTCATCTCAGTTGGTAATGAGGGTGTAAGTTGAGCCTTGCATTATATATCTGGTTCTCTTGTAGAGTTGTACTCTATTCAGTTGTTGCTGAAAAACCCCAAGGATTGTAGTCTGTAATAAAAAATAAAATTGTACATACATCTTGTGTTCTTTGTGTTCCTTGTGGTGATGACTTGTTGATGATATATTGCTGATATATTTTGTTGATATGTGTTGAAATTTAACTGGTTATAAATGACAACAATGAGTAATGAGTTAATGGTGATTGTTAACGAAGGAGTTTTGGGGAAAATATCCCTACACTGTTCCACCCCCCCCACCCTCTCAGTGTAGTCAGTGTGTCCAACAAAGATCATCCAAACAGCCCCTAATCCCATGTACCCTTGTAGGATTTGTAAGGGTAGACATATTGNAGTTTTGGGGAAAATATCCCTACACTGTTCCACCCCCCCCACCCTCTCAGTGTAGTCAGTGTGTCCAACAAAGATCATCCAAACAGCCCCTAATCCCATGTACCCTTGTAGGATTTGTAAGGGTAGACATATTCTTGAGGATTTCCATAGTCTATCCAAGGTTATATATGCATGGTCTACACAAGCTCACCAACCTATGTCGTCAACCTCTAAACAACATGTTGATGACCTCATGTCAACTAGTCAAGATATCATTGGGAAGAAGAAAAGTAGAGTCAATTTCATGTGTATGTTATGCAAAGGGAGTCATCTAACTCACCATTTCCCTCATATGGATGAAGCCTTAAAATTATTGGAAGACATGAATATTTCAAAACCTCAGCTTCTAGTTTCTTATCGCAAGCTCACTCTCGACCCACCTATAGTTGATGGAATGATCAATCCGGTCCTTTCATCGATTAGTTTGGTTGATCATGTAGTCAATATGGTCACAAACTTAGTTGAACCAATTGACAAAGTGGTCGATCCAATCCCATCCTCGGTCGATCCCACTCTCCCGTTAGAGAGTGAAACCAAAGTGGTTGATCTGATCTCATCCTTGGTCAATCCCACTCTCCCATTAGAGAGTGTAACCCAAGTGGTCGATCTGATCCCATCATCGGTCGATCCCACTCTCCCATTAGAGAGTGAAACCCAATCCGTCAATCCTTTTCCACCCATCGACCCAATTCTCCCCTTGGATAATGAAACCCAAGTGGTTGATCTCTTCTCATCATCGATCGATCCTACTCTTCCGGTAGAGAGTAAACCTGATGTTTCCCATGTTTTTCTCATTGATACAGAATCTACCATGATAGGGGGATTTCCTCCTTCTTCTGTAGAAGCCCCTCCAAGTAATGAGACCATCATTTTTAATTAGGGTATGTTAATTGGACCTCGTCTTCCCTCTCACATTCCTTTCAAGATTACCATACAAGTTTGTGTTCAGGACGTTCCTCAGAAGCTGATAGATGAAGGTTCATCCATTAGTATTTTGTCCTCTCTTGCTTGGAAAGATTTGGGTTATCCTCAACTTGTGTCGGTTACCCAAACTTTGTTCGCCTTTAACAGAAGAACCAGTCACTCTTTAGGGATTCTTCCCTAGTTTCTTGTAACTTTGGGAGGGAAAACTGTCTTTATTGATGTCATGGTAGTCCAATACCCCTTGGATTTCGATTTACTCCTTGGGCGAAATTATGTCTATGATATGACAACTATTGTGTCCACTCTTTTTCATGTGATATCTTTCCTGCATGATGGAATAATGGTGACTATTGATCAACTTTCTTTTTTTGGCCCTCACTTGACCATCAACTCAATGAACTCCCTAAATAGTTCATATATGCAGAGATATCGTCCCTACCATAGGTCAATTATGTGGCATTGTCTCTCATGCCTTTAGTTTCCAATGCAGATAAGTCTCTCACTGTAAGCTCGCTCCCTTATTACTTGGATCCAGTAGTTAACATGGTAATCTCTTATGTAGGGCTATTGGAGCATGATCTCCTTACCCCTATCATGACCTTCAACATGTGTTCCTTCCAGAGTGTGTTTCTTCTGTCAAGTGAAGATCTCTTGGAGGCCATGACCAAGGTTTGTCCCTTGACATGGTGTCCTTCCATAGCTTTGTCTTCTTGGAATCCATGATAAAGAAGAGCATTGAGCATGCTTTTCTGATTTCAAGCTCGTTAAAAAATGAAACCAGCCTTGAGCATGGTTTTCTGATTTCAAGATCGTTAAAAAATGAAACCAGAATTGAGCACGGTTTTTTGATTTCAAGCTAGTTAAAAAATGAAACAAAGGTCTAGGGATTGAACTTGGATTCTTTAGCATAGTTCTTGTTCCTGTGTCAAGCTCATTTAAAAAATGAAACGGATTGTTCCCCCTCTCTATTTGAGTCAAGTCCTTTGTCTAGTATTTGAAGATTCTTTTCATCCTCCTATGTCATTGGACGAATCAAAGCTTAGGGGGAAATGCTTTCAGTGTCTAGACTTCATGCTAAAGTTAAAGCCTCTAGTCTCTTAAGCTAGGGGCTAAGTACCAACCATCCATGTGTTATGCGTTGGGAAGTTCCAAGCATAGTTTTCTATGGTTCAAGCTTGTGTAAAGAATGAAACCACCTACCTCAAGCATAGTTTTCTCTGGTTCAAGCTTGTGTAAAAATGAAACCAGGTTCAAGCATAGTTTTGTTTAGTTTTTAATCTTGTGTAAAAATAAAATCTATCCCAAGCATAGTTTTGTTTTGTTTTAAATCTTGCGTAAAAATGAAAACAATCTCGAGCTTAGTCTTTGTTCTTTCCCATGCTCGTAAATACATGAGAATAAGTTACCGATCTTAGTCTTTGTTCTTTCTCTTGCTCGTAAATATGTGAGAATGTAACCGAGTATACTTTTATCACTTTTTCGGACTCGTAAAGGTTATACGAAAAAAGGAACCCCCTGGAGTTCCCTTTAAGATCTTTTCAGACTCTCTATAAATGAAAAGATTGTTGAGTGATCTTGTTATTTTCACGCTCGTTAAAGTATCAGAAAGAATGTTTGTTGAGTGGTAATTTATATCTTTTTTGGTATCGTCAAACTAACTTACGAAAAAGGAACTTTTGGAGTTTTCTTTAATTGTTTTTCAGACTCTCTAAACATGAAAAACCCTCGAGTTTTCTTTCTTTGGACTTGTTGAACAAACATTGAAAGGTCCATATGGGACCAAATCACTCCTTCTAAGGGTTTGTTAAACATACTTCGAGGGAATCATCCGAAGGATGAGCTTACATTACAAGCATATGTTATCCTCCTCAAGCTTGTGTAAAAATAAAGAGGTAGTCACCAGAAATGGTGGGGGGAAAAATTGGGAAAGAAATGTATTTAAACATGTACTCTATGGAAGAGTCACTTTTGAACATGACACCCTTTGACTTGCTTTGTGTCTAGGTTGGAAAATTCGCTTGTCTCTTGTTCATACTCCTTTATAATATTACAAATCAGTCTGTGATACCTGCTGTTGAGTCAGTTTTTTCAGAGACATTTGTTGTGTCGCCAATATGTTCAAAGAGAAGTTCAACCCAGAAATCCTTTTATTGCGTCAGCCATTTCTACAGTCCTTAAGCCTTCTATTGTGTCGGCCATACCTGAGTCAGTCTTGAATCATTTGTTACTTTGATCTACCTCAAATCATTTTACGCATTTCGTGTCATGGATGTGGGATACATTAAGGCCCTCCCGTGACAAGTATTTTCCTGTCGACTTCATCTCATTATCCAGGAATTAGACTTAGAAACCAATTGGTACCTTGGAACTTGCATGCCTAAATGGTAGGTTTCCTCGCTTTCAAAAATGGGTTCTCATTATTGACCCTTGATCGGGAGATTTCACCGAGTGTTTGATTTTAGCTCATTAATTCGCATTCATTGGATTGTACTAGTGCACCTTGGGAGTCATTGACATTAATGGTGCTTTCCCTCACACTTGTTAATGGTTCTTATCATTGACCAGTAATCAAATGGTTTTTACCATGTTCGACTTCAACATATGTATTCACATGGTTAGATTCGTACTATAGAGTGGTGGAGATGAAGACCCTGTATATTTTCTGATAGATTCAGGTTGCGTTGGAGTATAATCATATTGTACTTTTGCATAGATCCATAGTGTATGTCTGGTGGATATGTTCAAATTTGAGTCTTTTAACACATAGATCCACAGTGTACTTTAGGTGGCTATGTTTAGATTTGAGTCATAATGGCATGGATCCACAGTGTGTGTTTGGTGGCCATGACCTGTCTTAATTGACATGGATCTTCGCATGTCGTCATTTATGCTTTGAGTCATATGTATTCTAAGTATGGGAATTCCTACCTCAGTGATGATATATGATTGTATTGTATTTCCTTGTTTGTTGGCAGGTTTCCAACCGACGTGTTCCTTGTTCCCTACACACACTCGACAAAGTATTTCAGCTATCACTTTGTTCTAACTTCATACTTTGGGGGGCTCTATGTTACACATTATTTTCATCATCCCTGTGATCGTTAATGATGTAAACCTATATGTTTCCTTCAGAGGGGTCAGTGGCCTGAATTCCTGAAGAAAGAAGGGAGAAGAACTTTTACTGAGAGAAAAAGTTGTATTTTCCTTTGTAAAAACCCTATTAAAGAGGATTTCTACAGGCGGCTCTATACATAGGGTGTGGAAATGCCTAATTTTTTCAAGTTATACTAAAGCTAGTCTGCAGATTTTTTGCAAGCTGCACTATAGCTAGGGTGTGGAAATGCCTGATTTTCAAGGATGCACTATAGCTAGGGTGCGGAAATTCCTGTACATGGGAAAAACGAGTGTCTTCTCGATGCTTCTAGAAGGAGAAGCTTCTATGGTGAGGTGGCCTCTGAATGGTTTGTATATTACTCGCTTTCATGATTTAGTGGGATCATCCTAACCTCCTCACCTTATCCTCTTCAACTTATAGAAGGAGAGGAGCTCTCATGGAGAAATTTAATTGTTTTGGCTTGAGATTGTTAGCTTGGTTAGAGTGGCTTTGAGATTTGTTTTTTCAAGATATATTGTGAGCAGCTATCGTATCTACGGTCTCAAAATCCATGGATTATAAGTGTGTGGGAAGAAAGGAACTATTGGAAGGAACCTGACAACATCAAGGCATCTGGTTGTATCTTTCTTTCGCATTATATAATACAATGGCATGTTTCTTTCTCATAAAATCATTCTCATTTTATTACATGACCCCTTGATCACATGTATAAGCTTTCATTGAGTATACTATTGTTGCTTTCACTTTGGTTGGTTTGTCTCATTGCAGATCCAATATCACAAGAGCACTAGAGCGGAGCAAGGACAACAAAGATATAAGGAAGTGATATTCAAAGGTATGTCATTCATCTCTTGTTTGATAGTAAATTCGATGATTAGATCTTAGGGAAAGCGCCATGTACTATCTTGTTTTGTTCTAGTTTCGTAGTGAAGCTAGGGGGATTGATTTGTGTCCACACTTAACAATTATCCTGATAATTGTCACCTAGGGCGCCTTTTCACCATCACATAAAAATACTCTCCCAACCCAAACTTGACATTTTCCTAGCTCTTATAGACTTCTTAAATTAATTAATCATTATCATAATAGAATTTCGTTCTCTACTAATAATTTAATTAATCTTCATTAGGGATAATTAATGTTCATTAATTCATTAACCCCACAATTACATTTTTATTTGGCCTAAATTACTCGCCCGGTAAAATCGAGGATTACTTCCTTCTCAAACTATACTTTGGTGCAATTACTCTCCATGCTTTCATGAACATACCCAGAACTACCTAAATGTTGAAGTTCCGAAGGGGGTCCCACTTATATTATATTGTGATGAAAACATAATTAATTATATTATAATATAATATAATTAGTTACATTAAATGTTTATATAAATATTTATGAAAACATTGGAATGGGAAAGGTAGGTTTGGGCCTTCTGGGGGCAGCGATGGAATCTCCGGTTATACCCAGAACATGACATTAAATGATCACGAATATTTCTGGGGGGAGCAATGGAATCTATGGTTATTTTCTTCACTGTGGTCTGCGACTGTGGTTAACCCTTTTTGTCCCCAATCCCTCTTAACCGAGCGGTCCAGTCAAGCTCAGAATCTTACCAAGTTCTTTCTCTGGTGGCTACTTTCACGAAGGTTTTGGTGGTTTCTTTTCTCGGTATTTTTGCAGTTTGCAATTGTTGTCTCCATGGTATTTCCTTCACTAGGTTCCACTTTAGATTTTACAGACATGGAACGGAGGGAATACACCATGGAGAAGGTGTCAGAACACGTGGCCTCTTTTCCACTTTTGAGAGGGGAAGGCTTAGGTATGGGAATCCTTGCAAAGGAGGAAACCCCACTCAGTCTTGTTCTACTTCATACTCCTAACACAGTTCTACCTTCCCACACTAATAATTCGACCCCCTCCCCATCACCATCCAGGAATGAATTTTTTTATGGTTGTTTCAGGACCTTTTCAAATTTTTTGGCTTCAATCCCTCTAGTCTCTGAAGGAGGTTTTCCTTCCTCTCTTATCCCTCCGGACGACCTAGCTTTGGACTATATCTCTCAGGTGAAAGGGGGTTTTATCCTTTCTCTTTCCCCTACCATCCTAGACTTCAATGGAAGCGGGTTTTCACCTCGTGGTTCAAAGGTCCACCCAGACACAGCCATTTTTCAAGGTAGCACGACATATATTCAAACCCGATGCACAGGTTCTCCGGAGGTTCCAAATTCCTCCAAAGGTTTGATCTCATCCCTCCTCGATGTTTAAGAGCAAAGGATTTTTGTCCAGGACAAAGGTGTTTTCTCACCATTCACTCAAATATCTTCATCCAACCCGAAAGGTTCCTGGTAACCTAGGGGAAAAACCAGTGCGGGGCAAAAACATACGAGGAAAGGTCTAAAATCCAAAGGAAAAGTGGAAAATATTGTGCTAGGGGAAGAGGTAGCTATGAACCAGGTTTTTAAGATGACAAACCAGACCCTTGTCGGGAGGGCTAGCGACATATCCTTTTCACTCAAAACCATCATTGAGTGGGCACATTCGTTCTGGGAAGAACATCTTGGATATGTCCCAGAGATTATAGAATTAAACAAGAACTAGTTCCCCTTCAATTTCCTTTAACCAGAACATGCAAATTGGGCTTTGGGAAAAAATTGGAGTGTCAACAATTCCCCTCTCTTCCTAAAGCTCTGGAACCCTCTTTTCGATTCCAACAAAGAAAAAATGGACAAAATCCCAGTTTAGGTCTGCCTACCAACACTACCACTATAGTTTTGGACTTTCGATTACTTCAAATCCATTTGGAATTTCTTAGGTGAATTCCTAGAAGCAAACTTATCCTTTGAAGAGACAAAAAAAAGGAAAGTAGCAAGGATTCTAGTCAACTTAAATGTCAGTGAAGGGATAGAAGAGGAAATTGATTTAAGCTGGGGAAGCTTCACTCATTCTCAAATTTTGGATTATGAAAATGTTCCCTTTAAATGCCATCGGTGCCATTAGTATGGAAACCTGGTGATGAATTTCCACCTTCCCCTAAGAACTAGAGGAAGTAATTTTTATGGAGTTAAAAAGAAGACAGTGACACCAGACGAGAGTAGCAGGCCCGAAGAATGTACATACGTGGCATCTCAAGATATAGAGGTCCTAGTGCAGCCTATAGCCTCTTCCAAAGAAACTTTCCAGCAAGATTTCACATTTTCTTTTGAAAGAAAAGCGGAGGAAGGACCCGAGATTACAAGCCTTGCCACTATTGGTTCAGGAAGCTCAAGGACTCTAGTTTCGAGTAACCCTTTACCCTTTTCTCCCACTATTACTATTTTAATTAAAAATTTGACTCTAGAATGAAATGAGTGGTTGGAGGCTCTTAAAAACCTATTTATAAACCCTGGTACTTCTCCACTTCCTGAGAGAAGCTCAAACCCTTTTTAAGGGTTTTTCCCCCTCGGACAACCCACTCTCCCCTAAGCAACTTTGCTTTACCGAATACAACTCATCGTCTTCCTCACTCTCTAGCGAGACTACATCTTCACATTATTTTCTAAGATCACAGAAGGGTTCCTTATCCTCGGGAAGGCTAGGAAAGGAGGTAATCTCATCCTTGGATAAAGGAGGTTGTGGGATAAAATCTATGTTTTCAAAATCACAATCCAAATCCAGGATAGACCTTCTGGTTGGGAAACAACAATCAATTGAAAGGGAAATTAGAGATTCGAGGCCTAGGGGAAGGGTTCCGGGATGAAGTGCATGTCCTTCATGTTAGCCTATGGCTTACCTTTACCAATCACTAAGTCTAAATTGTCACCTATATTTGTATTAATCATTTAGGATATTATTAATATATCCTCAAGTGATGACTAATGAGTTAGTTAAGATTGCTTAGCCTAGTCATCATGCATGATTTTAGGATCTAGAGAAAATCTCTCTATGAGGTGGCATAACCCATTGTACTATGAATATGTAACATTGGTGTGAATACTATGTGTGTTGTCTAGTGAGCCTTTTCCCTCATCTTGTTGTTCTTGTCTATATTTTATCAAATGGTATCATATCTCGTATTGTCTTAAGGACTTGATGTCACCTATGGTAGTTTTTCATAGCATTGTGGTTTATTTAATGGTAGTATTCCGTGAGAAGTGTAGTTAATAAGAGATCATCTCCATGAGGAAAAGAATAGGCAGATGTTGCTTTGAAGGTCCTTTAAATTTGACAAAGTCGATGGACCTCTCCCGAAATGTGAAATCAATGAAGAAAAAATCGTGAAGACAGACAACTGAAAAGGATTGATGTGAAAATTTGATATATTGTGGCAGAGGTAAATCCACTTATGAGATTTGTGTCTAGCGATCTGTTCAATACTCAGTGATCTGCATTGAGCTACCCATTAATCACTACCTCTAGGTATCTATTTCCTTTTGATGAATTTGATGGGTATTTTATTTACTAGCAGAGTGTAAATTGAAATCCTAAAAATCACCCTCCAACCTTTCCATCGATTGAATTATGGATCCTGAGATTCCATTTTTTCACTTCTTCAAAAATGAGCACATGATTTTATTATCTAGTTCATTGTCTCTCTACAACAATGGAAGAATATGTGTGGGTACCATTATAGACACAGAGGAAATTGAAACCTGAGTTGTAGAAATTATTTAGTGCAAATATCCAACTGCAACCTGAGTTGTAGAAATTATTCAGTGCAAATCTCCAATTTGCAGACCTGTAGACAACGATTTGACTCAAGAAATCTTGAAATAAAAAGAGATATGATGTAAATAGTGGGAAATTGTTGAAGGTCTGAACCAGTTAGAGTTCACATCGCCCATGCACAACTGAAACATTGAGGGTTCAACTATAGATGCCCCATGCACAACTGAAACAATCAAGGTTTAGATCTAAATATCATGTCATTGAATAGTCTTCAATTTGGCTCTATCAGCTTTGTTTAGCATAAGATTCAATATGTTTTAAGTGTGTGAGAAATTGGCAGGTTTTGAGTAGTGAGAGGAAGTGTCAATGACACAACTTATCTATTTTTAGGCCATAAGTGTGGTGTGGTAGTTGTTATATGATTCATACACTAATCAAGGAAAGTGGCAGTGTACATGCCAAATGATGCAATCGATGGTACCAAAATTTTCTATCTTTGGTCATGATCTCCCTCAATTGATTGGATAGACATTTGCCAACAACGCTTTGTGTAGCTTGACCAACATCTAATAAAACTATGAATGTGCATGCAATGACATTGTTGCTTCTACAAGTTTCTAAAAATACATGAACTGGTTGAAAATGAGCTCACCTAGCTTACCACAACTTGCAGATTGAAATCCGGGTCATATTAGATTGTTGTTTGCAATCAACAATTGCAAAATATAAGGTGCTAAACTAATTCGGTGTATGCAGATCTCTTCTAAGAAACTAATTGATGGATTGTATCTTTGAAATTAATTGTTGTAAATTTTGAATTAACAATTTTCAGGGGATTCAGCCAATTTATTTTCCTCCAATTGCAAAAAGTGCATGTGCTGGCTTTGTTAGGTCACCAAAAATGTTGATCCAATGATCCCATAACACCCACACAAAATGAGCCCATGGTTGTTCAAAACCAATAATAAAATCAATCCAGTAGTTCATTTGTGGTGAAAAGAAATAACACTTTGACCAACCGTCTATACACATTAAAAGGATCCCAAGTGTTTGGTTCGCTAGAAAACACTGGTGTTGTCTTCGAGGTGGAAAAATGACCTTTGGTTTTCCTTATGCAATTGGTGCATTCCATTCTCTCAAGTTAGTGATCAAGTTATGTTTGAGATCAACAATTGAATGTGCCCTTCTCATGGATCTGCAAATGCCTTTGTCCCCCAATGTAGTGGTGGTTGTGGTTGTGAATTATCTAAATCTGAAATTTGTTGCTGCCCAGACCCTCACCAGATCTTGAGTTCTCTAGATCACGAATCTGATTGATATTTAGAGAAGATTGGATCCCAAAGAAGGTCAATGAAGAAGAATGATTCACATAGTTAACGACTGGATTTGAGCTCAGCACATCAAGAAAGAAGGGCGTCCATAGTGGCAATTTTCCCTATCCCAAAATGAATGATAAACAAAGTGAAAGATATCCACAATGATCTATCATCGAACTAGCACCCATGATTCATCCTTCACAACAAAGATCTAATTTTTTGTATCCATGATCTGTGCAGAGATCGATTTTTCTCACAGAGATCCAATCAAGCAACATTATCAACACTCCTATACAATTCTCTTCATCACTGATTTGGAAATCTACACAACATGGATTTATTTTGAAAACAATTTCATAGTCACATATTGAATCGTGTGCTCTGTGCAGTGCATGAAAATGATCTAGTACCAAATTGCGAGATTGTAAAATTGTCGGACCATCCTACCTACACATGTCATAAGAAAAAGGAAAGAAGATCGTGACAAGAGAATTGTATCTCCAACAATGATGCAATCTCCAACTACGCAATCTCCATCAATAGATCAATGTGACAACAATTGTGTTATTCTCCAATACAAGTTTCAACGCCTCCTTAATGATCTTATCCATGGATATTGAAGTCCCACATCTGCTTTCCATTCAAGGTATTATCGTGCTATTCTTTCAAAATTAAAATCAATTAAAATATGAGAAAAAAACACATGGTGAGGCTACACTCACTCCTCTATTTATTCAATGAATATTGATTACATTCTTAAATAGGAAAAGACTCTATTGAGTCAGTTACATGAAAACCACAAACAACTAGACTCTACAGACAGTGAACTATGAACTGACTCTTAGAACTGGTGCTTACAACTGGCGCTTACTCCATTATTTCCAATTCTCCCCCTTAATGGAGAATGGATTGACTTCTATACCTAACATCTCCCTAAATAGATCAAACTTAATCTTTCCAAGAGGCTTAGTGAAAATATCAACAACATTTTCAGTAGTATTACAATACATAAGAGCTATTTCATTTGACTGCAACTTTTCTCTAACAAAATGAAACCGAGCTTCAACATGCTTTGTCCTTGCATGAAAAATCAAATTCTTCGCAATATTGATTGAACTTTGATTATCACATTTGATCATCATAGGTTCCTTTCATTCTTCTCCAATAGCTTGAAGAAGTCTACTTAACCAAACAACTTCACAAGTTGCTACACACAAGGCTTTATATTCTTCTTCAGTAGAAGACAAAGATACAGTAGGCTACTTTTTACTGCTCCATGAAACAACCCCAGATCCAATGCCAAACACATATCCATTGGTTGATCTTCGATCATCCATATTGCAGCTCAATCAGAATCTAAATAACCTGTCAACTCAACATCAAGTGCATCAGTATATTTAATACCATAATCAAGTGTACCTTTTAGATACCTGAGTATTGCCTTTGTTGCATTCCAATGGCCCTCATGAGGTTTCTCCAAAAACTGACTTAACACACTCACATAATATGCAATATCAGGTCTGGTTACAGTGAGATAATTCAAACTACCCACCATCTGTCTATACACAGTTCCATTCACCTCCTTTGAACCATCATCACAAGAAAGTTTCACATTCTTCCGCATGGGAACAGTAGAATACTTACACTGATCCATTTTAAATATCTTAAGTATTTCTCTTATATACTTACTTTGACAAACAAAACTTTGGCCTACATTTCTCCAAACTTCAAGACCTAGGAAGTAATGTAACTCACCAAAAGTTTGGCCTGCATTGACAACTACACCTTGATTTCATCAATTAATTTCTCTGCATTTCCTGTAATTATTAAATCATCAACATATAAAGAAATCAATACTATATACCCTTGCTCATCAAATTTGGTATACATATTTGGATCACTCTTGCTCCTCATAAAACCCCGTTATAGAAAAAAATAGTCTATCTTCTCATACCATGACCTAGGTGTCTGTTTTAGTCCATAAAATTCTTTCTTTAACTTACACACTAAGTGTTCTTGCCCTTTTTCCACAAACCCTTCAGGTTGAGTAAGGTAAACCTCCTCCTTTAACTCACCATTCAAAAATGCATATTTAATATCTAGTTGGTGTAGCTTCCAATGGTACTTTGTAGCTAAAGAAATTAACATTCTGATAGTATTCAATTTAGCTACTGGTGCAAACATTTCAGCATAATCAATACCTTTTGTTTGTGAATACCCCTTTGCAACCAGTCTAGCCTTATCCTTATCTATACTACCATCTAATTTAAACTTGGGTTTGTATATCCATTTTCATCCAATGGGATTCTTATGTTTAGCCAATTCAGTCAATTCCCAAGTATTTGTTTTCATTATCGATTCATATTTTTCCTCCATTGCATTTTTCCATTCATCATGTTCATTAGCTTCATCAAAACTCATGGGTTCTATGAAATTTGAAATTCTACTCATTAGGGAATAGTCTTTATACCTCTTAGGAAGCCGAATTTGTCATGAAAATCCTCTCAACTGATTATCTTCCTCCCCACTTTGTGAATATATGTCTTCACCTCTAGGTGAACTGTGACTGCTTGAATTGTCCATATCACTAAGTCCTTCTTGTTGTTGCTATCGCTACGATGATGGTTGTTTTTTTCGTTGCGGTGATGGTTGTTGCTTCTCTTATTTAACTCCTTCATCAAGAAGTCTATGCCATTCCTCATGATTTTTTTCATCATGATTTCCTGCTTCCTTCTCATGGAAAAGTACATCTCTACTTGCAAATACTTTGTGAGTAGAAAGATCAAACAGTTTATATGATTTAAAATCATAACAGTACCCAATGAAAATACATTTAATGGCTTTAGAATCCAGTTTCATCCTATTCTCCTTTGGAATATGAGAAAAAGCCTTACACCCAAATACTTTCAAATTATGAATGGTAGGTTTGGACCCATACAAGGCTTCAAAAGGAGTAACTCCATCAAGACACCTTGTTGGACTTCTATTACTTAAATAAACTGCAGTATTTATGGCTACAGCCCAAAGTGCATTTGAGAGATTCTTACCTTTCATCATACTACGTGCACAGTCTACCAGAGTTATGTTTTTCCTTTCAATGACTTCGTTCTACTGTGGAGTGTGAGGTACTGTAAACTGCTATACTATTCCATTATCTTTGCAATATTTGTTGAAGTCCCCTGATTTATACTCCCCCCCTTGATATGAATGGAGGATTTTGATGGATTTTCCTGTCTGATTTTCCACCATGGTTCTGAATTCCTTAAAGTACTTGAAAACATCACTTTTTTTTATAAGGAAGTAAACCCATGTGTATCTCGTGCAATCATCAATAAATAATAGAAGGTAAAATGAACCTCCTAAAGACCTAGTCTACATAGGCCCACAAACATCAGTATGCACAAGATCCAACACATCTCTCTTTTTATTATCAGGATTAGAGTGGAATTCATCTATGTGCATCTTTCCTAATGCACATCCATCACACACAACATTCTCATTCTTTAACATGGGAATTCCTTCAACCATATTCTTTTTATGTAATAACAATAAATCAGGATGATTGGTGTGTCCATACCTTTGATGCCAAAGAATATTTGTTGGCATAGTTGCAGAAGTTAGTTTGTGATGTACTTTGCTGGTAACATCAAGTTTGTATAGGCCTCCTGCTCTGACTCTCATTACAACATTTTTGAAATAGTCCAGTAGATCCTTCACTATGAAATTATTCTTGAAGAACTCATCCTTCAAGTCCTGATCTGTAATGGTGGACACAGAGATCATTTTTTTCTTTATTCCTAACACATAAACAACATTGCGAATGTGACAAACTATAACATTTGACAATGTCATAGGAATAACTCCATATCCCTTGATCTGATGAGCGTGGTCATCTCCAAGATATATGTTGGCACCATTATGTGTTTCTTTAAAATTAGCATACCAATTTTTATTACAAGTCATATGTACTGATGCTCTGGAATCCATAAAACAAGCATCAGAATCATTTGTTTCGGTAGATAAAGTAGTGTTAGACACAAATAACCTAAGATCCTGTGAATCAAAATTTGGGGGTTCATCAATATCATCACTAGAAATAAATAATCCAAGATCATGATTTGACAATTTTTCTGCATAATGACCTGAATGTGTTATAGGTTTATTCCTAGCCTCATCGCTCTTCTTCTTATGACAGTATTTAACAATATGTCCAGGTCGACCACAATAAAAACAACTTGTTGACTCATTCTTGACAAATTGCATACCTTGATTTGGAGATCGTATTCTCTTCGATGAACTGCTTCTATGCCATGAACTGCCTCTCTGCCATGAACTGCCTCCTCTGCCTCTTTCTCCTGATCTCCCTCTCGCAGATCTCTTATTTGACCACAGTGCCAAATATTTATTCTGAGGCTTCATATTCCCGTGCCTCTCTTCCTCTTACATCAAAATACATGTCATTTCTTCAAACATGGGAGGTTTCTCCCTTGCTACGAGACCTGTTATGAACATATGATAATCTTCTAGCATACCATTTAAGGTAATAGTGACCAGGTCAATGTTGGAAACAATTTCCCCTATATTTACTAGCTTGTCTTTCACCTCTTTAATACGACCCAAAAATGAACTAATATATTCATTTCCATCCATTTTAATGCCTAGCAATTTAGTTTTCAGGAACAAAATGCGATTGTGTTGCTAGTTTCATATAATGATTTAAGCGTTGTCCATGTTGCAATAGAAATTGTAGCTTCTCTATTATGTGGAATTATGTTATCTTTAACTGACATGTGCAACACTACCTTTTCCTCGTTTTCATGCTTCTCTCAATCTTGGATCTGTGTTGTTGTCACACCAGCAGTCACACCAGGTTTCAGTTCAGTTCCCTTCGCAAAGTTCCGGACACCATAGCCTTCCATGAGCGTCTGCATCTTGAATTTCCATTTAATGAAGTTCGAGCCATATAAATTGTTGGATTCATTGAGGTAGGTCTTTTCTAGAGGATTTGCCATCTCTGCTGATGGACCCTTGTATCACCAAACACACTTCAATCCTGAAGGTGGTGAATCACCAAGAATATCAAGCTTTCGTCAAGTGTTGAGCAATCCGTTGCTCTGCCTTCAGATACCACCGATCCATATCAATCTTGACTCTTAGATTTATTAAGAGAAAACATTAAAAACCCTTAACACCAATCCATGGATAAAAACCCATGCTCATTTATATGCTCATATATAAAAAATCTCACAGTCATGTAAAAAAAGAATTTAAATTTCTTAAAAAGAAACTTTTCCTTTTTTTAATACACACTTATATCCACCTCACTACACTTATATCCACTTTTAAATATCCACATTTAAATATCTTAAATGTCTTATCAACCCACTTTAATAAAAGAATTAAAAGAAAACTCACGATGTGTTCTTCCTTTAACTCCAAGCATGCAAACTATAAGCATGCAAATTCTTTTGAGAATGGATCAGACTTATGTCAGCACATGAAAACTATATGCAAACTTCATTATTTTCCTTTAAACTCCACACATCCAAGATATAATCCTTCTCCTTGTATACGCAGCATAAACTCATGCAAGCAAATCCTGGCTTCCCAAAGAAAAGTGAAAAACGAAATTGTATTTTACCTCTTCAATGCGATTTCAGTCAATGGAGGAATGCACCATACGGATTTTCTCACGCCCCTCCTCGCAAGCTCGTGGATTTAGCAAAGCTCGCCCTCTTGACTCTTATAAAATCATTGTCATATTTCTCACGAATCCAATCCCAGAACGTTTTAGCACCTCACGAGTTACTTGATTGCGTGGAGTTCGCACCTCACGAGTTACTTGGTTGAGGAAATTGTGAAGGTTGTCTACACTGTAATTGCAACTGAACTACGCAAATTTATTTGTTTTCTCAAAAGTTTGAGTAGTGTGCCGCCGCACCCTACCAGAGGAGGGACCTGCGAACCTCTAGAAATTTACACACCTCTCCCCGTGGTTCTGATACCAAGTTAAAATATGAGAAAACAACACACAGTGAGGCTACGCTCACTTCTCTATTTATTTAATGAAGATTGATTACTTTCTTAAATAAGAAAAGACTATAATGAGTTGGTTACATGAAAACCACAAACAATTAGACTCTACAGACAATGAACTATGAACTAACTCTTAAAATTGATTCATTAAACTGGCGCTTACAACTAGAGCTTACTCCATTATTTCCAAGTAAATCATGGAAGCATCATTATATTTTTCATGAGATAATTTCACAAAATTTCAATATTGGTTAGTGCACGCACTTAAAAAGGAGCAAAAGAAAACTTTTGAAAGATTATAAAAGTTTGGCTTATGTAATTATTAGAAAAGACACATTTGGCATTTAATGCACTAAGTTTTGAGAAAGAGTCACATTAAACTAATTCAAAATGCCATACTTCAACCTCATGAAAGTATGTTTGAAGGTAATTTATGTAAAAACATAAAATGGGTTTAATTTTTTATATGGTTTATATAGTGAAAAAGGTTCCAAGCATCCACTTAATCTAGGTTTTGTTTAAAAGCTTAGAGAAAGTACTCTTAAGATTTTCTAAGATATTACTTCACAATTTAGTATGTTTATAAATACCATGACATTATTATCATGAGGGAGATTTATTGTGTAAAAGGGGTTGAAGGTGTGATGAGAGTTTGGTACAATTTTTTGAAAAATTTTGTAAGATTTTTGTCACAAGTATCTTGATTTAAAGCTTGATCTTTCATCAGAAAAAAAAATGCTCTTTAGTTTTAAGAGCTAATTGTATTTGGGCGATGTGACAAGAAGACATCTTAATAAAATAAAGTCTTTTTCTCTATGTCCAAGATCCGCTCGAAATTGAATAAGGGGATCTTAGGAACACCTTGCGTACTGTTCAATGGTGAAATTTTCATGGAGACTTATATTGTTTATTGTCTAGTTTTGACATAAACAAACTCACAATTTTAGCATTTAACGCAACACACACAAGCTCAAACACAATGTTACTCATGTGCATGTATTCAAGAAAAAGTAATGAAAATCAAGCATCGACAAAAAATAATAAAACAATGAACAAGTCAAGCTCATAATCAAAGGAGAACTAGAACTCAAAAGCATCGACAACACATTCAAATTTGAAGAGTAATTCAACTTCAAAGTCAACATTTATTTTAACTTGCAAATAGTCCTTTTGTAAGTTTACTTGTCTTTTTCAAATCAAATCAAGTTGAATTTCTTTGTAATTGGGTGCATTCTCGATTGAGCCCGACACCCAAGATTCATTATAATTTTGAGTTGAAATTAACAAGGTTGAGTAGTTTAACTCAAGTCATTGTCAAAATCAAAGTTTTGGATGCATTTTCGGTAGTATCTTACACCCTCAACTTCCTGGAAGCAAGTTCAAGTGAGGGAGAAAGTATAAGCAAGTGTGAGCATGCAAGCAAGCGAGTACAAGCAAGTGTGAAGTTCAAGCGAGCAATTCAAGTGAGTGAGTTGCATATAATCCTTCTTCTGTCGAGTCAAATTGTAATCAGGATCTAC
Organism: Picea mariana; assembly: GCA_032191745.1. Classification (NCBI taxonomy): domain Eukaryota; kingdom Viridiplantae; phylum Streptophyta; class Pinopsida; order Pinales; family Pinaceae; genus Picea; species Picea mariana. Next base: position 19,069 of record JASDQU010028414.1, read on the forward strand.
CTACACAAGGAGACCTTATTTAGTGTATTGAAATGGCTCAAAGTCTTGAATTATTAGAGTTATTGAACACTCTAATAAACATCACTGAAGACAACATAGTGATATTGAACATAACAACTCTTCAAACAGCGATAACTTGTTTGCAAGTGACGCAAGCTAAAGTTAAACTTCTTATATCTCTATCCCAACTATTGAATGATGAGTTGACGGATCTCAAAAATAAACAGTGAGTGAAGTGTTCTGAACTAGTTTTTGTTCAGCACAAACCTCTCTATGATGATAATGATCATGATGATAATGATGATGATGATGATGATGATGATGATGATGATGTTTTTAATCAATAGTCAGTGAAGGAACAACACAATGATACAAATTTAGAATCAGTTTCAGATGAAGTTGAATCTATTCAGGAACCTACATTTCAAGATTTTTCTTTTGATTTCAGTGAAGAAAATCTTTCAATGTTGTAACAACATGCATTAAATCCACTTCCACAGATTTCAAAGCAACTGGTTCAAAATACTCTTTCCAAGCCCATCATCAGACCTTGGGAAGAAATCATTTACAACAAGAATAGAACAGGACTTGGATATGATAAGGAAGTTACTTTTCATATTCCCAATGATTCTAGACCAATCAAGTTCCATAGTGTTGGATTCTTTCAAGAATCTTCAACTTCACCTGTTCAAGTTCAACATCAAAATAAATGCCAACATTGCAATAAAGTTGGTCACAAGGAGAATCAGTGTTTTAATCTCCATCCTTACCAGCATTGTGGCAAGAATAACCATTCTTCAGATAGATGTTCAGCATTGAAGAAACATATAAGATTGAAGATTCATTATGAGTGGATTGATCCTTGGAAGTGGTCATCAACAACCAATCGATTATATAATTCTTACCATAGAATTGAATCTCAAGTAAAGAACAATCTTGTAGCACATAACATTTTTGTACCTCACATAAGTGGTCTCCTTATGGCATAGCTTTCGAGCATGGCCCTCACGGGATGAGATAACATGTGTTTTTTCAAAATCATCTTCCAACCAATATCACTATGTAATTGTGCCTTCAAAATTATTTCAAAAGTAATTTCAAGAAGGATTAAAAGAATACTCTCTGAAAGAATCTCGGAAGAACAGTTTGGTTTCTTGGAAGGAAGACAAATTCATGAAGCCATAGGAATTTCACAAGAAGGACTTCACATCATGAATATAAGGAAATTAAAAGGAGTAGTGTTAAAGATTGATCTATCCAAACCATATGATAGAGTAAGTTGGTTTAATATTCGATTATTAATTACTCACTTGGGGTTTGAGGTCCCCTTCATAAATTGGGTCATGAATTGTCTCAATACTGATTCTTTTGTTGTACTTATAAATGGCTCAACCTCTTATTTTTTTACTTTAGAAAGAGGTCTAAGATAGGGGTTCCCTTTATCACCTCTACTTTTTATCTTAGTAGTTGAAGGACTCAGCAGAGAAATCTCAGAAGCCAAAAGTGTGGGCTCTTTTATGGAATCAAAATTTCATGATATTTTCACCTCACACACCTTCTCTTCATGGACGATGTTTTAATCTTCAGTGGAGGTTCCAGAAGGGAGGTATAGGTCTTAAGGAATATCCTTACTCTTTTCTACAAATAAAAAAGAATGCAATTCAATGAAAGGAAATCGACACTCTCTACAAATTTATTATCTGAAGAAGAAGAACAAGCCTTTAGGCATCACTTTCCCTTTGAGGAAAAGAAATTATATGATGGACTAAAGTATTTGGGTTTTTTAATAAAACCAAATGATTACAGGAAAGAGGATTGGAAGCGGCTTTTGATAAAATGGACAAAAGACTAAACTTCTGGAGACACCGGTGGCTTTCACACGCAGTTAGACTGGTACTGGTAAAGTCTGTTTTGGAAGCCATTCTGGTATATTGGATGTCCCTCTCATGGATCCCAAAAGGAATCCTGGAAGCAACAAGAAAACTTACCTCAAAATTTATGTGGAGTGGTGAAAAGGAAGCACATGTACTTCCTTAGGTCCGTTGGGATAAAATTGTTGTTCCAAAGGAATTGGGAGGATGGGGGCTGGAAAATATCTTCCTCTTCTCCAAAGCACTTGCGGCCAAGGGTGGATGGTGTATTCTAAACACTACTAGTCTATGGACAAAGGTAGTATAAATCAGTAAAAGGTTCCTCAGTGATCTGGAAATAACTTTTAAATTCCTTCCTGATCATTAAAAATGGACTAGCATGGAAAATAGGTAACGGAAAATGTTTCAGACTTGGAAAATACCCTTGTCCAAGTAGTGAGGGACAACATATACTCTCATAACAGTTGATTCAGCACCTGCACACTTCGGGTTTTGTTCATTTAAACAATTTGGTTGATCCAAGATACACCACTCTTTGGTCACAAGGCTAGAAGGATGTAAATAGGTTGGGAATAGGAGAAGAAGAAACACTAGAATTGGAAAGATACATAAAAATTTTTAATATTTCTCAAACAAGACTCAAAGAGCGCGAGGACGAATTGATCTGGGACTTAGCTCCCTCAGAGACTTATACTCCAAAGCTGGGTTATTTAAAATTAAACTCATATATGGGCCATCAAGAGACTGTTTGGTGGTGGGGAAAACTTTGGAAGATTAAAAGTCTAGCAAAAACAAGATTGTTTATGTGCAATGTCCTACTCAATAAAGTCTCGACATGGGATAATCTTCAAAAGAGAAATTTCTATGGCCCTGGTTGGTGCACTCTTTGCAAATATGAAGGAGAGAATATGTTACATCTCTTCCTAAAATCTAGTTTTATCATCAAAGTATGGAATGAATTTTCCAGACTTTTAGACCTTCACTGCAGTTGGGAAGGTCAAGACTTGGAACACACTTGGGAATCTTGGTGAAATACCAAAGCTTACAAAAGTATTAGAGTGCTTTTGTTATTGATCATCTGGGGTGTTTGGATAGCACAGAACTCTATTATCTTCAAAGGAGTCCCTTTGGCACCAAAAACCATAACAACCTAAAGTATAGCTATTATGTCCTCATATCCCTCACAGAGTCCAATACTCACTAGTAGACAACCTCAGGAGGTCGAGATTATAAAATCTTCCCCATGGGGCTTCTTCTATGGGAATTCACAACTTAATCATTGTGGAGGAGGATGACTTCTCTTTATTTCATTTTCACACTACTACTCTTTGACTTTTTTATTTGGGATGGGAACAAACAACTTTGCAGAACTAATGAACCTCAAACTACTCATTGCCTTCGCCATTGAAAAGGGTTGTCACTCCTTAAATGTTTTTGGGGACTCTTTAAATGTCATAAATTGGATAAAAGGCACACAAAGATGCATAAACACAAGAATTTTTTCCTTAGTGGAAGACATCGCTCGATTACAAACATCTTTTGACCCATTTGTTTGTCAACATGTCTACAGGGAAAACAATAAAGAAGTGGAACGGAGGTCGAAAGAGGGGATTCATTTGGCTATGAGCCAATGGAAAGTAATTGAATATAAAAATGAACAATCCTACGAATATATGCATCAATCCTTCTTGGAATGACCTCATACAGAGTCAAAAGATACTTTTGTATACTTTTTGCAATGAAAAAATTTGCAAAAAACAATCAATTTTAGTGATCTGACAGAGCTTCATACGATAACACTTGCATACAAAAAATATCAAAAGGAACATAAGCCTTTTTGGAAGAAAATAATGCAAAAATATACTCGAACTACAATGATAGCAATCAACTATAGACTCAAATGTAACATAATGCACCAAGAGTTTTATATGCAGAATGTAATTTTTTTCTCAACGATGAAATAAAATTACGCTTTTTTTCTTGGAAAAAAATTAATTACATTAAATGTTTATATCAATATTTATGCAAACATTGGAATAGGAAAGGTAGGTTTGATCCTTCATCCCTTTTAGCTTGTAAATTTTATCAACTCAAGCATCTCAAAGTCTTGAAGCCCCGAAGGGGCCCCACTTATACATGTTACATGTTATATAATATTTTAAAGGGAAAAGGGGTTGGCCTCATACACATGTGAATATTATAATAAACTTATTTATAATGTATTATATTAGAATAAGTCTCCTTGAGAATTTCACCCAGGTTTAATAAATCCCCAATATTATATTTAATATTGGAATGAGGGAGAATTTTCGGGTCAGCTCCTTCGACTCTTCAACACACTCTTTGTTCCTCCAACTTCCCGGAGCCCTGAAGTCTCAGAGTACAAAGGGATCCCATTTGTATTATATCATGATATAAATACAGTAAATTATAAATAATTTCATGTTTATTTCCTAAAAAATTTCCTAAATACCCATTTATAAATAATTTGTGTTTTTCAATATTTGGGTTACTTTCGTAAAGCCCAAACACAAATCTAATATCCTCTAAGTTTTCTAGTAAAATTCTTTAGGATAACCTGGAATAAAACACTATCATGCAAAAATCAATCTCTCTCCTTCTATATGATTAATAAAGATTTTAATTGTTCATTCATCATTGCATGTGCATGACCTAAACTATGAAACTCATTCAGCCACAACATTCACTCCCAGAATTTGGCACAGGAAATCACAAGGTGGAGTTGTTCACCAACATACAATTTAGTTGTAAAATTTTCACATTCACACCTAATTCAAGGCACTTTTAACAGGAAATTGAACTTATATTGCTCTCAGACAGGAAGTTTCCATATGGGTATTCTGCCCATATTCTCATTGACTCTTGAGATAGATTTTCTAACCACCATCTTGACTGGTAATTAAATTCTCTGGGTCAGGTGATTTTTGGGGGTCTGGACAATTTAAATCTAGTAGAGTACTAGTAGGGGTCATTTCAACCATTACTGGTTCCCTTCACCATCTCTCTCAGGCATCATAATCTACATTGGCATCCCCTTCAACAATTATGCAACATATTCCATTTTATTTAGTAACAGAAATATATAAGTTACCTTCTATAACAAAAGGTTCATCAATTCCAACATCCACACATAATCAATATTCCCATAGTCTCTTAGCAAACTATAGTTATATTTATAAGTTGGGGGAAACAGGGGTATTACAATCTCCTCCCCCTTAAAGGAACATCTTCCTTGTTGTTCTACCTGCATCTTTCTCTTTATGTACAACAATGAAAAAAAATGGGTATGCATGTTTCATGGAATCCTCCATTTCCCATGTGGCTTCATATGGACCAAAGTGTTTCCATTGCACCTTCACATGTGCAATGGTTTTGTTCCTGAGTGGGATTTATTTCCTGTCTATTATGCATTATGGTTATGGAAGGAATTCTCCCTCTGGTTCCACCTGAATCACAAACTAATCAATTATATGATTAGAATCATGTACATATTTCTTCAGTAATGAAACATGGAAAACATTATGTTCTTTCACTATGGGAGGAAGTGTTAGTCTATATGCTATAGGTCCCACTCTATCCAATTTTTCAAAGGGTCCACAAAATCGAGGTGCTAGCTTGGCACAAGTTCCCATTCTCAAGGAAATTTTTCTAGTCCTAACTCAAAGATACACATGATCCCCTGCTTTGAATTCTCTAGGAGTCTGTTGAGCGCTCAACACACCCTAAAAGCTTTTATGAATTTTTTTTCTCTTCTGGGTACCACTTGTTTTCTCTTGTTCTGCTTTTTGAATTGAGTCCATTGTGGAGGGATCAATAATTTTTTTTTCATGTCTCATTATCGATCAAGTTGTATTTATTTGAATCTGTCAAAGTGAAACCTTTGTGTCTAAAAAGAACTTGGCATTTTAACTAAGAATATGCAACTAAAGACCCACGCGCTTATGTTCAGCATTGGCAAAATTTGAGCAAGTAAAATGACCACATAGTAATAATAATTGTTGATTGTCGCTATATCATCGGCATCGGTAAAAAACTGAGTAGATTTGTGTTGGTTGTTCGCAAAGAAGATTCAAGAAATGGTCGATTTCCCATCGGTCAATGAAATATGAGAGAGATAAACATTGACATGGACCATGATGAACCTCCGATATCCAATTACTGATGCTGTTTTTGGGGTTTGTGAAATCTCAAAGAATTAAATCATGGAAAATTTTCCACATTGACACATCATCGATCACCAATCCTTGATGCATTTTTGGCATCGACAAGTTTCGAGGGGGGTAATTTGGGAACACTTGTTTAAACTTATCGTCGATCCTTGATACTTGTTTGGCATCGACAGGGTAGGACATGTTGTTAAAATATTTATCTAATGAAAATCCCTTACTTTGAATAACACGATTAAACTAAGAAGCCAATCTCAAACGCCAAGTGTCTTTGTCATGTAGGCATTTCCTACGGCCTAGTTTCATCCCAAGTCGCCTTAGGTTTCCCCGTGTCCTAGCCACACTTCCTAGTCATCATTTCCACATAATTTTTGTACGAAAAGATGGATCGAATTCGATTTTTTTGCCAAGATATATCAATAAACATTGTCTAAATAAAAGCGTTGACTCTCCATCCATCCATTAAATTAGCGGAACGATGTGACATTTTCAGCAAAAAATAAGATCAGATTATGCCATTTAATAGGCCAATTGATGCTTCTCTCTACATACTTTTCTACCCCATGTGTCGATCGAACAACGAGAATTTGAAATCACCGATGAACCACATTATATGCTTCGTCTACACTGCCAACCTACGACTACATTTAAATCTCAAGCATAATGCAGATTTGGTGACAAGTTTTGTAGAACCGCACCTACACCTTGAATTGAATAACTAATGTGACAAGGTAAGTATTATGTTCATTTAAATCACTAAGACAGATTAGAACACCTACATTATGCATACAAGTTTCTCATTTTCAGAGCAGCCAAAGAAGCAAAGAGAGCATCTCAAGAGTTGCGTTTGATTCTCAGAATTTCAAAACTAGGTTAAGCTAGTGTGAAGAAGAGGCATGTATTAATTTTATCATTTTGACGGTCGCATTTTTATGTATCGGCATTCTATCTACAACACATTTTCTAATTTTTTCTCTCTATAGGAAAAAATTCCTCCAAGGAAGCCAACAACCAGACACTCGCCAATAGCACCAAAATTGAAGGAAGCAGAGATTGGTGAAGGATCTTCTCCCGGTGTTGCAAGGTAGATGGAATTTGCTCCCAGAGAAGAACTGGTCATCAAAACGTCGACTAAGAAGGAATTTTCTCAACCCCCTGCTTTTGGCGATAAAGAATCAACCACTAGATTAAATATGATGCTCCCACAATGGGGATATTTTCTCAACAGAATTAACTGAGAATATTACCCAGATTTTATCCCCCAGAGTGACCCGGATGTAAGGGTGCTCAACAACCAGGTTTTTATGAATAGCCGATGGTCGTGCTTCCATATGGTAGCATTTCTAACCTCAGTATTTCCCTGCATTGAGACTCTGGGTTGGATAATCGATCATGCAGACGCGCAGAGGTGCCTAATCAATGATGATAATGGTAGATGTGTCAAAATTTTTCTCTTGATAGAGGTCCATAAATATTACAAGATCAGGGACCTGAAGGAGCGGTTGAACACATATTTCATGGTGAATTTCTATGAATTCCATGACACTAGCCAATTAATGGCCTCCTGGTGGAAGGAAGACAAGAAATTCACAAACTGGAGCAATGGCTAGTATGGGATATGGAATCTAAGGGAGCCATATATCTACTTAATGGCTCTAATTTTCTGATTATATGGGGAAAAATATTGCGCTAAGTTCTCGGAGGCATGGATTCTCCTGGAATACACTGTGTCTATTTCCAGGAGTTGCTACAACTAGGGAGCAATCATCTCCAAGAAATTGAACACCGGTATATTGCAGGCCCAGACACCAAAGGAGGGAGAAGCACCCTCTTTTCACATAGCTTCATATCTACTAGACGTCATATGCACAAGGAATGTCTTCACTGGAATGAATCTAACTTGGCACATCACAGAGCTACCTGTACATGTATACTTCAACATCCTATGGGAAAAAATATACAAGAAACTGTATGCTCTCATTTGCGATGAATTCATAGCTCGGGTTTATTTCATTATTTTCAAAAAAGAATGACCAAGACTATCTCTAGTGGCCAAGAAAATGTTTTCGAAAGTAAGCCATTGGTACCTAGATGAAACCAAAAGCTATATTAGGGTGTTTGGGGCCACCGTCTCACCACATTTACTCCCCTCTCATGTCCCATATCGTCTCATCATAGGATAAATCTGTTACTAGACCTTCCCATGGGGATATAACACCACTTTGGTTAAGGACAAGAAATGAGCGGTCATACCCTATGGTTTCCATCTAGGGTTTTTCATAGTGAAGGAAATTGCACAAGATAAACAAGAGGGTTTGAGTTAGCTGGAATAGAAGTTCCTGAAAGGCCAATTTCACAAGCATGACCCTAAATTCCTAGTTCTCTAGCATGCGTCACAAGTCTCTTCCTACTGGCCATACACACATGATAAGTTTGACGATGAAATTTTTACAGAATGTGCTCAAGACTAGGAGGAGGTACTACAGAGAAAATTTAACCCAAACATGACTAGGTTCAAAGCTATGAGTATGGATGAGCAATTTGAAATGATAGAACAGATGGCTCAAGAATCTCTTAGGGTTAGATAAGAAAATAGATAAGTAGAAGTGACAGAGGCGCAAAGGAGGGGAATGTTATTATTAGAAGAAGCCCAAAGAGTAATCCAATAGCTAGAGAATGATCCTCAACTAGTAGAAATGATGAGGATCACCTCGACTAACCCAAGCAATGTTAGAGAGGAGCTAAATGGCTCAAATTCAACCCCACTAGAGGAAACCGTTGGTTTGGAAAATCCCAGAGTTTCATCACCACAGGCCAAATCGTCAGTGACCATTCCAACCCAGCATGAGATTCCAAGAAAACTAGGTTAAATGGGTGTGCCTAATACCCTTTTTTATCTAATAACTATATATGATGATGAAGAGATTTCAGAGGTGTCACTTATAACTTTGATACCAATCACAGAGGAGAAAGAACCAGGGGGGACATCTGATCCAAGTACTGATGCATCAATTCCAAACCATTTGCAAGGAGACCATGAGGCCGAAAGTATCTTAAACATTGAGCTTCTCGACCTATCTGGGACCCTGAAAGATAGCTCTAGAGATGAGCTAGGTTCAGGTGGAAAAAAAGAGGAATTGCAACAGCGAGAGATAAACAACTCAACAACCAATCACAAAGTAAGTATTGATCATGTCACTGTATCTTCAATTTTGGTTGATATCTCACCATCCAATGAACACCAGATGAAGTTCAAGCCATTGGAACATATGGAATTTTCCCCTTTCAAAGAAGTACAAGGATCGGTCCTAGAGAAAATACATACGGCAGGAATATTGGGAAACACTCTAACCTGGGGAGACCAACAAATCCCTGAGCCCGTTGATGAGGTCGTCAATATATAGTCGATTTCTTATGACAAGAAGAGGAAATCCATCATGAGGAGGACCACCAAGAAAAGAAGACTCACGATGGATAGCTTTATTCTCATCACCACGGAGGAGAAGCTTCTCAACACGGAAAATGCGAAGACGTCTGAGCTCATCAGCGGAGGGATGGCTATCACTGATGCCATGTTGGATCGAGCAAAGTGAGATGAAAAGGAACTAGTCACCACATAGAAGGATCTATACCATCTGTTCCATTTGGAAAAATATTATTGAGACTCAACGCATGCCACATTTTTTCTGAAGAGTGAGTTCCAAGATGCATATGCAAAGTTCACAAGAAAAAGACATATCTTCACTGCATGTGTAGTCAATTATCAAGAATATATCCTTATCGAACTAGAAACCTATAAGGATGTGGAGAGATGGTTGTTGCACCCTTTTCGTCACCTTGGTGAGAAAATAAGAGGTGCTTACATGCCCAGTTGGGTCCTGCTGAGCATGACAGCTGTAGAGGAAAGAGTTAGAGAAAGAAAAACAAAACTATAAGCAAGAATTAAACTAATAAAAACACAAATCATAAGCATAGGGACATAGAGACAACAAACACAAAAAGACCCATGTCACCAATGTTTTTAGGCTGATCTATTGATGAAATCAAAGCACCAAGAAGAAAGGGGACTAT
>JASDQU010028415.1:0-12667 GCA_032191745.1 Picea mariana
CTGAATGATAAGTTCATGTAGCATCAGACACAAACTAGAAAGAAACAGGCCAAGCGTGTCATATTAATGAGAATAACGACAGCAGTACTTACAATCGTAGATGCGAATGCGACAGCTTCGTCAGATCCTCTTCGTTTAACCCTTGTCTGAAAGATCCACAACCTGGATGGCAGCAACTTCACTGATAACTCTTCTCTAGCTGACTGCAGATTTCCTCCAAGATCATAAGTTTCACATATGCAATTCCTCTCCAATTATCAGCTCCAACACCACTTATGAGATCATAATTTTGGTGTAATTCTCCCTTTCAGTCCTCACTTATGAGATCATAAGTTTGACATCATTCTCTATTTTGCAGCCCCCTTTTACCATTAGAAAGCTTGCTTATATAGCCTTGGAGAGGCTCAACAATCTTGAGATATCCTTGGGGAGGTTGAGGATTTTCCTCCTTCAGTTGAGGACCTGCCCTAAGATCATGGCTTGATCAGGGATTCAAGCTCAACTACCTTCCAAGAATGAAAAGAAGCTTCCCCCATTCATCTCAACAGTGAAACAACTTCCCAGAATAGGTAGCGCTCCTTCAAAAGGGCTATCAGAGCGTTGTAGCGCTCCCTAGAAAGCTTTAGGGGGCGCTGGTGCCCTCAAAATCTATAACGCTCCTTCAAAAGGGCCGAGAAGCGTTATAACGCTCCCTGACAGTGTATGGGGAGCGCCGGCGCTCCAAGATAGTGTAAGGGGGAGCGCTCCTCTCCAAAACTCAGTTTTTGAGGTGCTTTCAGATGGCAAAAGGTTTGCAAGCCTGTTGACTCATTTTTCCTCTTCCAAATCAGATGTTTGAGGTGTTTCAAGTGTCTTTCTTATGTCGTTATGGGCATGACATAGGCATCATGGCAGTATGCTTTGCTTGCGACACTTGTGAGCAACATACAACACTTGCGACCTTGTGAGCAAAATGCGACACTTGCAACCTTTGTAATGACGACACTTGTGACACTATCAAAGTGAGCAATTTTGATGTGTAACAGGGACATAGATCTGTGATTATAATACTTAATAGAGCACTTAGCACCAACAGTTCATCGATATTTAACCACTATCTACTCCACAGATAAAACAAAGTATCACATCATTCATTCAGATATGATTTATCTAAGCACTTATCATAGAGAAGTAGGTTATATCTAATAGATTCAGGCACTAGCACATTCATATAAGTTAGATATAATATCCATATACATCATTAGCACAAAGCATAAACAAATCTATCTATCTATAGAAAATCACTTAGCAAGTAAAGACATAAACACATCAACACATTGCACAAAGCAGAGCAACACAGCATATATGTGGTTCACCCCCACCCTAGGGCTACGTCCACCAACCCTTCTTCTTTAATATATTTGTCAAGCTTCTTCCAAGCACATAGTATCAAAGTCCTACTCCGCAGAAGACAAGAGATCTGTGCACACTCCTCCAGATCCTCCTTCTTCGAGCTAGGGTAAAGCACCAAGCCTTTTTACAATTACTTGTGCGTAGCTCTACAAGTCTCACATAGTATGCACAGAGCACTTACAATCCTTCAATCACATAGATCTAGCACTTATTCATTCATACCCACTACATTTATTTAGCATCTATTTATACATACAAACTAGGCCTAAACATGGGTAAACCCATGGGTCGACATCCCATACCCGTTACATAATCCCAAATCCCAAAAAGGACCCAAAAAGGGGCCGATATCCTACAATCTTTGCTTTGTCTTGTGATCCTCCTTCGACACGCTATAGAAGTCCCAAAATAGGTCAAACTTGACAAAGGATCTCCCAAAACTTGGTCAAGGGCCAACATATATCTATCTCTTGTGTGCCTTTCTTGTGGGTTAGTATGTCCCACAAAATCAATGGCCTATTTATTGAATACTTGCAATGCTAATTGTGGTGCCAAAGGCATCTCATCTCTTCGAGAAGGCTTTCCTACTCTTTGACATACATCACAGGATATGTAGTATACCTTAGCATCCTTATGTAAATTAGGCCACCAAAGGCCAGATCTGAGAATCTTTTACAATGTTTCTTTCCCTGCATAATTTCCTCATGCGATGCCTTCATGCGCTTCTACCAGAATCAGTGGTCTTTCTATCTCCATAACACATCTCCTCAAGATCTCATCAGGTCCCATATTATACAACTGTCGAGCTATAAGTTGAAAGTCTACAACACGGACTATGATCCAAATTTTATGAGCAGAATGAAATGACTACAGATTATTAACAATTGCTTAACAAAAAATAACAGAGATACAGTAAAATTGGTTTTCTATTCAATAAGGAAATAAGTTGAAACTGTAAAATGCAGCGGAAAACAAGCTTGCTTGAATGGTGGTGGCTTATCTTTGAGAAGATATGTAAGGGTTGCGCTCATTCACAATAAGATGATTACAATAAGGCTCTAAAGGCCTTTTTACAATAAACAGAAATGCCAAAAACTCTAGACATCCAAAAATCTAACCCTAGGAGATGAAGCGCCAAAATTCATGTGGGCCTCGTTTGGGTAAGTTAGTACATCAACTTCCCGAGGTCGTAACTTTTGCATATGATCTTTGTTTTAGGCGCATTATAGCCCGTTGGAAAGGTATCGTTGAGGATATTTATTTTGGGGGCAACATGATAGGAACAACCTCCCCGTTTTCCCAAAAAATGCCGTTTAGGGCCTCAAAATGGCTCCAGAATTTTCAGGACCCGAAAAATTGCTAAAAATAGTAAATTACCAAAATTGTCAGAAAATTGTTTTGAGCTAGTTGGAAAAGGTGGGTGGCCACTGATATTGACCTGGATCAATCCTCCCTCCTTAGGAAGAAATGGTCTCCATTGTGTTGAKTTCCCCCATCAGATGAGGAAATKTYTGCTAAATTTGGCCCCGAGTGAGCCACTTGCCTTGGTGCAGGAGCTGCCCTGCTTTGACGACTCGATAAAGTTGGATCCTTTGTTTTCAAGTGCCCTTGATCTATGTGTCCACAATCTGATAACTGGATGTCTGTTGTATGCATTTAGGATTGAGCTATGTTGGTTTCATTTGTTATGCTACTTCTGAGGTGTCCAATAATGGTGGGAAATAAGGGTGAAGGAGATCCATCTTGAACACTGGGTGTAGGCCAAGGAAAGGAGGAATGTTGAGCTCAAAGTAATTATGCCCCATGGCCTTGGTGATGGTGTATGGCCCATAATGGAGTGGGAAAATATTTCAATGGGGTCATGTAGGTCGTTCTTTTGGCAAGTGCAACCAAACTTTGTCTTCCACCTGAAACTTATATGGCACCCGATGTTGATCATGGCATTGCTTGTACATGTCATTGGACTTCTATAGGATATCTTGAACCTGTTGGTGGATGTGTTGGATCCTCTCAATGGACCGAGTGGCTTTGTCAGCTTCAGTTGGATCAGGAGATGAGTTGGTCGAGGTGACCGCAAGGGGAAGTGCAACGTCTATGGGATCCAATGGTTGGAATCCCAACGCCACCTGAAAGGGGTTGTGGCCGGTTTAGCTATGCAGGGCTTGGTTGTAGCTATGTTGGACATAAGGAAGGCTCTCATCCCATGTGTGAGGGTTCTTGGAATTATACATGGGAAGGATATGCAAAATCATTCAATTTACGACCTCGGTTTGGCCATCTATCTGGGGGTGGAAGGTTGTGGATTTGTTGAGCTTGGTGTCCAATAGTGACCAAAGACTCAACCAGAATGTGCTGAGAAATCGAATATCTTGATATAAGAAAATAGTTTTTGGGATTCCAAAATGTACCTAGACTCATTCAAGAAGATATTGGTAGTGGCCTCTACTGTGATGCTCTGCTTGCATGCAACCAATATCGCCATCTTAGAAAAGTGATCAACAACCACAAAAAAATAGTCATTTCCCCGTTTGGTGGATGGGAGTCCATTGAGATGGATTCTCATGGCCTGTCAGGAGTAGGAAGAGGGGTGTACAGGCCCTGTTTCTTAGTGGTAAGTTTGGCAATAGCGTAGGCAGTGCAAGACTTGATATACTTGTTGACCTCTTGTCAAAGTTTCAGCTAGTAGAAATTTTTCTGTAGCATCTCCATTGTCTTTTCAATGTGGAAGTGTCCTTCCACCCGACTGTAATGGTATTCCCATATCATCTTTGCTCGCTTTCTTGATGGAACACAAATATGGACCAGACGACACAACAACCCATCCTAAAGATGGAAATTATCGACAATTGTGTTTTCACCCAACATTTGGTAGGTGGTGGCGAAGTCTGGGTCTGTCTCATAGAGTTGGGGTCATCCAAAGGTATCATGGCCACAAGATTCTAGCACCATGGTGAGTGCCGCGACTGGGGGTCTACTGAGGAAATCAGAGACACGGTTGGTGCTTCTTTTTTTATACTTGATGTTGAGGTGGAATTGTTGCAAGTATGTGGACCACTTTTGATGGTGGTCATTCTGCAATTTTCCTTGTGTCTGCATGAATTGCAGTGGCTTATGATCAATGTGGATGACTGTCTCCTTCCCAAGAATGTAATGTCTCCACTGGTGACAGGCTTGCATAATGAAGTACATTTCGTTTTTGCAAGTAGGGTATTTACGAATAGCATCGGATAGTGTCTCACTATGATAGGCCACAGGGTGGTCATGCTAAGTGAGAAAATCACCCACAGCATAGTCTAAAGCATCTATCTCAATCTCAAAGGGCCGATGTAGGTATAAAAGTGAAATTACTAGGGTTGAGCACAAGCGTTGCTTAAAATCATCAAATTCTTATAATGGAGTACATTTCTTTTTTGCAAGTAGGGTATTTACGAATAGCATCTGATAGTGTCTCACTATGATAGGCCACAGGGTGGTCATGCTAAGTGAGAACAACACCCACAGCATAGTCTAAAGCATCTATCTCAATCTCAAAGGGCTGATGCAGGTATAAAAGTGAAATTACTAGGGTTGAGCACAAGCGTTTCTTAAAATCATCAAATTGTTATTGTTGGGATAGACCCCACGCAAATTTATCCTTACCACCACCCCTAGTTATTTGTCCGAGGGCCCATGCAATATGGGACAATCCCAACACAAACCTGCGGTAGAAATTGGCAACGCCCAAGAAGCTTTGAAGCTCAGTGAGTGTGGTTGGGACTGACCAGTCACGGATGAATTGTATCTTGGATAGATCCACATGTACGCCATGTTGATCAATGATGTAGCCCAGGTAATGGACCCTATCCATTATGGAAGAGCATTTTTCCAAGTTGGCGTATATCTTGTGTTGTCGCAGGGTGTGCAGAACTTGTTGAATATGCTACAAGTGTTCATCCCAAGTCTTGTTGTAAATGAGAATGTCATCCAAATACACCACTACAAAATCATTGGTGAATGGTCGTAGGATATATTCCATCATCCTCATGAAAGTGGCTGGATCATTTTTCAAACCAAAGGGCATGACCAACCATTCAAAAATGCCTTCCTTTGACTTGAAGGCAGTCTTCCATACATTTGTATGTTCTATAGGGACCTGGTGGCAGCTAGAATTCAAATCAATCTTACTGAAGTATTTACCCCCCTCTGAGTTGATCAAGGAGGTCGACGATTTGGGGAATCGGGTACAGGTTTCTGACTGTGATTTTATTCATAGCCCAGTAATCAATGCAGAGTCGCCAGGTTCCATCTTTCTTCTGTACCAGCACGATTGGACTCTCGCAAGGTGATGAGCTGGGATGGATGTGCCCCTTGTGGAGAAACTCTTAGATCTGTTTCTTGATCTCCTCATTCTATAATAGAGAGTAGTGATAGACTGGCCCATTGGGTAGTAGTGCATCGGGGGTCAGATCGATGGGATGCGTGACCAGGTAGTGCAGAGGTACCCCAGTAGGTGGGGAGAAGATATCTAAGTATTCTTCCACAACCTTATCTACTTGCTTTTGCTGTGTGGAGAGGTCGGTCACAGAGACCTTGGATGTGGTTGTGATATTTTGTTCATTCTGATAGTGAATCACAAAGAAGACAAACTTCCCCCTCTGAGATATGACCTTCCTACATTTCTTAGCAGAGATCAAGGTAATAGTACTATGTGGGAATGCCTTGGGTATCCTGTACAATTTCCTGTTCAAAGTAATAATAACACTACAAGGCCTAGACTCATATATAGCATAATGTTTTCATAAATAAGGTTGGCCCAAAAGAACATCACAAACTTCGAGAGGAGAAACATCACAAAATACCTTGTCTTTGAAGGGCTTGATCCCATACGACAATCGGTATTGTTGGCTGACGCGGAGATTTCTTCCTTGGAGGAGCCATCCAATGGTGTAGGGTTGTGGGTGCAGTGTTGTCAGTAGGGCCAACTGCTTGACAACCTCTACTGAGATGAGGTTCTTCTGGCTACCGCTATCAATGATGAAGTGCAGTGGGGTGCCTTTTACCCACATCTATGAATGGAAGAGGCGGTCTCCTTCTTCTGGCTCGTCTGGTTCACCATGCTGGAGCTTGGTGGTAGCAACGGTGGCACTGGGTTCCACGTCAATGATCCATATTCCCCTTTCTGGTTCTGACTCATAGTCAAAACCCGCATCTGATTCAGAGGCTTTCACTTCGGCAACTAGCGATTGCTTTGAGTGGCAGTCAGTAGTGTTATGCCAAGGGCTCTTATGGAAGTAGCACCACTTCCCGGTGTCTTTATTTGTCTTTCTGATGTTATTCTTTTCTTCTGGCTTGGACTAGTTGTCCTAATACTATCCATATTTTCTCTGTCCTTTGTTCTATGGGTTGGGGCTACCCTTTCTTATCTTTTGTTGTGAGTGGTTCCCAGGCCCAAATTGTCGCATCTTTTGTTTGAGTTTATGCTCGATTTTGATGGCATATCGGTAGATCACTCCCAAGGATGAGATGTCCAGAAATTCTATTTCGGTCTGGATGTATCTATGCAAAGAACTGCGATACTTGAGCACTAGATTTCACTCTAAATCTTTGATACCCAGCTTGGTGCGCAAGATATGGAAGATATTTGTGAAATATGGCACTGCTTGGTCTCTTTCTTTCCGCAATGTGGTCCATTTGGTATACAAGTCGGCATAAATTATGACAGGGTAGTATTGTTCCTTAATAACATCCTTGAAGGATTTCCATGTGGTCATGATTGTAAAGAATGAGGGTTCCTCTGTTTCCTTTTTCTCACAAAAATTTTCCCACCAATCTTTAACATGGGGAATGGCTTTGAGGAGCACAAAAGTAATATTTTCCATATTCGGAAAGTTATGGACAGAAAAATACCCTTCTAGTAGATTCAACCACTTGTCTACAGCATATGCATCTATATGACCTTCAAATATAGGAGTACCAAATTTTATTTGTACCTTGAAGGGGGTGGCTCCTCCGCTCGAAGAAGATGCGTCACCTGTTGGTAGCCGCCAAAGGATTTGCGCAAAACTATCAATCATCTCATTCCTCTGTTGTGTGAGGGCTTCCTCAAGCAACATTTTGAAAGGATCTCTTCTTCCCTCATATTTCTTTTCTCCTTCCATGAGAGGTCGCTTGGGCATGCGAGAGCTTTTTTCCTCAAGATAAGCAATCTCGAGACCCAACTCTTTGTACTTCGACCTCGTTGGGGACATGCATTAAGACGACAAGGAGAAGACCGATCTAATACCATAGATTTGGTTTTATGAGCAGAACAAAATGACTACATATTATTAATAGGTGCTTAACACAAAATAACAAAGATACAGTAAAACTAGTTTTCTATTCAATAAGGAAATAAGTTGAAACTGTAAAATGCAGTGGAAAACAAGCTTGTTGGAATGGTGGCGGATTATCTGTGAGAACATATGTGACGGTTGCACTCATTCATAAGAAGATGATTACAATGAGGCTCTGAAGGCATTTTTGTAATAAAAATGAATTCCAAAAACCCTAGACATCCAAAAACGTAACCCTAGGATATGAAGCGCCAAAAGTCATGTGGGCCCCATTTGGGTAAGTTAGTACATCAATTTCCTGGGGTCGTAACTTTTGCATACGATCTCCATTTTATGTGCATGATAGCTCGTTGGAAAGGTATCGTCGAGGAGATTCATTTTGGGGGAAACATGGAAGGAACTTCTATGTTTTTCCCTATTTTCCCAAAAAACATCATTTTGGGTGCTCCAGAAGTTTCAGGACCCGAAAAACTGCTAAAAATAGTAAATTACCAAAATTGCTAGAAAATTGTTTTGAGCTAGTTGGAAAAGGTGGGTGGCCACTAATATCCACCTAGATCATACTACCAACTATTTCTTCTGAATAACTGTGTACTCGCGAGGTGTCATTCCTATGGACAGGAACTGAACTATCTCGACAAAGTGATCATAAACGTTTCTGATGGCTAGCAACTATGCATCTGGTAGTGTATCCTCCAAACTGGTAGGTTCCTCTCCATGTTCTAACCTAGACAAGTGGTCAGGTTCCTTTTTCATTCTCCCTAGCTTGACCACAATCTCAAAATCATATTCCTGGAAAATCAGTAGCCATCTGCAGATTCTTCCCCCCAACACTGACTTGTTGACTAAGTATTTCAACGCAGAGTGATCACTGAAAATCTTAAAATGTCCTCCCAACAAGTAGTGTCGAAAATTCTATAGCACATACACCATAGCCAAGCCTTCTCTTTTAGTTGTAGTGTAGTTCCTCTCACTTGTAGAAAGATTCCTGCTAGCAAAGGTTATAGGGTGGTCAATGTCTCCTGAGCTTGGTTGTGCTAAAATTGTTCCTAATGCAATGGACGAGGCATCGACATGAACATTGAATTCCTTACTCCAATCTGGAAAAACCAAGATTGGCACAGTGACCATTTTTTCCTTTAGTGTGTCGAAGCTCTGCTGGCATTCTTTTGTTCATTGGAACTTGTTGTCTTTCTTTAATAGCTTCTCCATAGGTGTTTTTATCTATGCATAACCTTTAATTAACTTTATGTAGTATCATATGTGCCCCAATGCAGTGTGCAGCTGTCTGACCGAAGTAGGGGGAGGTAGATCAACAATGATGGCAATATTGGAAGTATCTACCAACAATCCATGCTTACACACAATATGCCCTAGCAACACTCCAAAGGGTGAAAAGAAAATACATTTTTTTTAAATTCATGGAAATCTGGCATTGCCTACATTTATCTAACATCAATCTTAAACATTCAATATGGTATTTTAGTAAGCTAAAGACAGTTCAATCATCAAAATAAGCTTCTAGGAACTTGTGTAAGAAATACTTAAATGCTTCAACCACCACCCTGGAAAATATGGTCGGTGCATTATTCAATCCAAAAGGCATCAAAGTGTACTGAAACAAACCCCATTCTGTTGCAAATGTGGTCTTATGTTGATCTTCCTTAGCAATTCTAATCTGATGATAACCTAAGAATCCATTTGTGAAGGAGTAGACCTCCTGTCCTCCTAAATTATTTAGAAATTCATCAGTAAAGGGTGTAGGGAAGGGGTCATGTAGGCATGCATCATTCAGTTTCCTTAAATCTACACAAATTTTGATTTCTCCTGTCTTTTTATCTTGGACCACCATAGGGCTAATCCATTCAAATTCTTCAACAAGCTCTATGAATCCTTCTTCTAGCATTCTATCTAATTCAATCCTAACTTTCTTTTTATATTTGGCCTTCAGTCTATAAGGTCTCGGCTTGATAGGTCTTGCATCTGGTCTTAAGGTAATCTTCATTTCTCCCATGGGCCCTTTAATTCCCTTCATGTCTGTGAACTTAGTTGGAAACAAGTCTGGATATTCATGAAATATTTTTGTGATCTTGTTTATAGTAGCATCATCCCAATAGTCTCCCACATTTTCTAGTTTAGGTGTTATATCTATTCCAATATTAAATTTTTTTATTTTAATGGGATTTCCAACAAAGGGTAATTCAATCCCAAGCCCTTCTATGTCTCTGTGACCTTCGGTTTCTGCAATGTTTACATCTCTAGGGTCATCATCCTCATTAGCATTAATATTGTAGCACTCTTGTAACTGTTGAAGAGGTGCAGTCCATTCATCTCCTTCTTGGGTAAAAGGGAGGTTAGGTGCCTCCTGAAAGAACTATTTCCTCATAGTTTGTGAATCCTGATCTACTCTAGAGTATTTAATTTCAAATAAGAAGGTAGCTATAAAGTTATGAGTCATTCCATACCATTATGTAGTGATGAGGTGCATTTCTGCATGAAGATACCAGTTGATAGGCGTAGTAACCAAGGTTTTAATGAACTTATGCACCCACTGTTCTTTAGGAATGTTTCCCCGAGCCTCCTTACAACTTCGCATGTGGTCCTAAGGAAAAATATGGCCTATGTAATGAACTTTGTAACCTTCTGCTTTTTTTGAAAAGTGCATTGTCAATAAGGTGTGACACTGTGTCCATTCTATGGTGTTCCTCTTGTGTGCTCCCCACCATCTAGCTGGTGTGGATTTCAAGGCTTCATCCAGTGCCAACATTTTAATATAACAGATATAAAATGTATGTAGAACAGAAATAAAATGCTAGTAATGGTAGAATAATAGCAATATAACTAGAATATTCACCACAATAACACTGAAATGATATGAGAATAATAACAGAAATAACACTTTGAATCTGAAAGCAATGTTCATGGGCCTCTTTGAGGAGGCAACCTCCAGTGGAGTAGAGATCTGTTACAATAATATCCAATCTAGGGTTCTCATACCCTCAACTCCTATTTATACTAAAAAGAAGCATCTAGAGGAATATCCTTCTAGAAATAGAAGCTTCTATTAGGTCTTCTTACATCCACCTTATTCTATTTTATTGAAAGGCCTTATTAATATTGACCTTTATTACATATGAATATATTGTTCTACTTATGTGAAAGTTAGGACCCTAACATGTCTGCCCCCTTAAAAACAGCCTTGTCCTCAAGGCTTGAGATGAGGAAATTGTTGCAGAATAGTAGTTGGTTCCCAAGTGGCATCTGTTGGAGTTGTATATTTCCACTGGACTAGCACTTCCTTGATGGTTCTCTGACATAGGTGACGCTCACACTGGTGCAAAACTACTTCTCACTGTAGCCAAATGGATCCTTCTTCAGCTAACTCTGGAAGGTTGGTTTGAATTTGGCACTTAGCTCCAATCACCTTCTTTAAGCATGAAACATGAAAAACAGGATGTAGCTTCGAATGGCTAGGCAAAGATAACTGATAGGCTACTTGTCCCACATGCATGAGAATGGTATAAGGACCATAAAATTTGGGCGCTAGCTTCTAACAATGATTGGCCTTGAGGGAATTTTTCTTGTAAGATTGTAGTCAAAGAAACACATGATCCCCTTCTCCAAATTAACGTTCAGAGCGACCTTGATCGACTTGTTTCTTCATGAGATTATGTGCCATGAATAAATTCTCTTTGAGGGTATGGAGAATAGCCTCTTGAGCTACAAAATTACATTCAGCTACAAAATTATGAATGTCATGTTTCATACCATCCCAGAAAAAGGAACATTTGACCCTGTCATAGGTTTTGGTGAACCCGGAGTGCCCTGATGTGGGTGTAGCATGAAGCTCAGAAAGTACCGTGGATTTAAGATTTGATTGTTTACTTAAATACAAATGAACTTTGTATCGAAGTTCATCATGGAGCCAAGAGTACCATGGGGAAGTTGGAGCATTGGACTGCAATTGTTGGATCAACTTCAAACTTTTGGGATCTTGTAGCCATTCCTGGTGAACGGCTTGGATCCAATCTGGTACAATGAATTAAAGAGAAAAAATGGATCCT
The DNA here is from genome assembly GCA_032191745.1 of Picea mariana. Classification (NCBI taxonomy): domain Eukaryota; kingdom Viridiplantae; phylum Streptophyta; class Pinopsida; order Pinales; family Pinaceae; genus Picea; species Picea mariana. The sequence goes on from JASDQU010028415.1 coordinate 11,768, forward strand.
TCATCTTCATATTTTCGGGAAAGTGCATACGTAACCACATTGTCTTTGCCTTTCTTGTAAATGACCTCATAATCATATCCAAAGAGTTTAGTCACCCATTTTTGTTGTTCTGGGGAGGAAATGTGTTATTCCAGAAAATACTTGAGGCTTTGATGGTCTATATTAATTTTGAAATGTTGCCCCAATAGATAAGGGTGCCACAGATCAATGCCATGCAGAATAGCCAACATTTCCTTTTCATAGATGGATTTTCATATATTTCTTTCAGATAGTTGTGTGTTCGTAAAGGCCAAAGGTCAACCCTCTTGCATAAGGACAACACCAATTCCTTTCCCTGAGGCATCACATTCCAACACAAAGGTCTTTGTGAAATCAGGAAGGGTGAGGACTGGAGTGGTGCACATGGCCATCTTCAAGGTTTGAAAAGCTTGAGCAATGGCGGGAGTCGAAGTAAAAGAGTTCTTTTTTAGGAGAGCAGTGAGAGGTGATGCAATCTTCCCATAATTCTTAACAAACTTATGATAAAACCCTGTTAAGCCCATAAATCTATGCAAGCTCTTAAGAGTCTTTGGGTGAGGCCAGTCTTGCATAGCTTCAATCTTTTTAGGATCCACCCTGACACCATCTTTTCCAACCAAATGACCCAAGTATTATACTTCTGAGGCACCAAAAGCACATTTAGACTATTTCAGGAAAAGTTGGTGCTGAGAGAGTAGATGGAGAACTCGATCCACATGAGAAATATGGTATGTCCAGGTTTTGCTATAGATGAGGATATCATCAAATAAAACTAAGACAAAATGGCGGAGAAAAGGATGGAAGACATGATTCATGAGGCTTTGGAAGGTGGAGGGGGCATTACACAAGCCAAAGGGCATGACCAAAAACTCATAGTGGCCC